>KK351036.1:287259-538090 GCA_000671755.1 Glossina brevipalpis | reverse complement strand
CATGAAAGACTCCATTAAAATCTTTCTTGCCAGGCATTCACATAATAACTGAATTAGAAATTGGAGAATTCCTCCAGTTTTAGTTTAAGCTTTCGATGAGGTCCTTCGATAACTCCTTTATAAGGGATTTTAGCTTCGAAAAAATCCATTCCGAATTCATGAAAGACTTCATTACAATCTTTCCTGGCAGGCATTCACATTATAACTGAACTAGAAATTGGAGAATTCCTCCAGTTTTAGTTTAAGCTTTCGATGAGGTCCTTCGATAACTCCTTTATAAGGGATTTTAGCTTCGAAAAAATCCATTCCGAATTCATGAAAGACTTCATTACAATCTTTCCTGGCAGGCATTCACATTATAACTGAACTAGAAATTGGAGAATTCCTCCAGTTTTAGTTTAAGCTTTCGATGAGGTCCTTCGATAACTCCTTTATAAGGGATTTTAGCTTCGAAAAAATCCATTCCGAATTCATGAAAGACTTCATTACAATCTTTCCTGGCAGGCATTCATATAATCACTGAATTAGAAATTGGAGAATTCCTTCAGTTTTAGTTTAAGCTTTCGATAAGGTCCTTCGATAACTCCTTTATAAGGGATTTTCCAAATTCTTTATAATCTTTTTGGTTGCTTTATCCCGCGAACGTATATTTCTTGCAATATTTGTCCATATTTTCATTTCACAAAATACGATCCTTTGACATATTTAGTCTTATTGTTTATGTGGACTTACATTGTGTGTCCGTGTGTGTGTATGTGTGAATGTATGTTGTTGCTATCATCATGGAAAGAATTCGTTAGAATGTTAATTTAAGCCTTTTTGTGTTATATTTGCTTTAACAATTTTTATGCATACACTAGCAGAGATACACATACTAACGTTAGCGATTCTTTTCCTTTTTGTTGTTTTCACTGCAGTCAGTTGCTCTTGTATGAGAAGAAGAAAATCATAATAATGATGTTGTTCGTTAAAGCTGATGCTTACGTTACTCTAATTGCTGTTGTTGTTATTGTTCTTGTTGCTTTTGTTGTGCATTGGTGTTGATTGCTGGTTTTATTTTCAACCAAAAACAGCACAGCTATCATCACAGTCGTTAATTTGTGTTATGGAGGAATGCGTTCTCTGTACAGTCGAATGAGTATCCATGCATGGACCTCTTTTTGCTCTGTGTAAATAATATTTCATTTGCGTTAGTTGTTATTGTTGTTGGTTTGTCATTTTGATATCAGATTGTCTCCTCATGTCTACAGGCCACTTTCTAAGAATTCATCATCATAATCATAATTATCATCGCCATCATCATCGTCATCATCATCATCCTTGTCAATATGATATAAAGAGTCTTGTGGTGGCATTTAAGACAATAAGATAAAATCAACAACTTTTTCCTCTTTTTTTTGTTTTATTTTTTTTTTTAACATAAGAATATACACACACAAGCACATACGTACACTTATAATCTGGCATACAAATCATCTCATAAATATTAATTTTGATTTGTGTGTGTTTTTCTTTAAATTTATGACGATTTGTTAGTTGATTTAAAAACAAACAATAACAAAAAAAAGGAACGTAAAAGAGATATAAAAAAAGAGGAGAAAATGAAAACTTCAACATGCTCAACATTCCTTCATTTATCGTTGCTTGTCGATTTTTTCCTCCGTTTAGTTTTCAATTTCACACTAAATAAACTTTAAATGTTCTTTTTAAAGATTTGTTGCCATTTAAACAAATAAACCACTAAAAAAAAAGGAAAAAAGGAAAAAGAAGAGAAAAACAAACTGTGTTGAAACATACGCACGCACATACAAACTCATTCATATTCAAAAGCCTCAACCTCATATATAATAAATTATTTAACATTTTTAGGCCATAATGAAAAATTAATTCATTTCAAGCCAATTTACTGTACAGTGGCCAGAATGAATACATTTGTTAGCATGAGGTTCGGAAAACGAATTAAAATAATTTTAATTAATTTTCGGAACATTTTTAGATTTTTTTCTTTTATTTTCCTTTCGGGCTTATTTCAGGTTAGAGGTTTTCAAGCTGTAAGGCAGACAAGATCATACGATTTCTCACACCGCCGCACTTTTTTATGGAAGTTACGAAAAGTGTCGAGATTGTTCGAACGCTTTGAAAATAAGCATTCGTCAAGTTATGGCCGAGCTATTGCTCGCTACGTGTACACAAGTCATTGAAAATCATCTCAACAAGATTTTGTTCTATAAGATATTCCGTGGAGGACATTTCATTGATTTTGTATTCCGCAAGATCCAAAAAATTGTTTATTTAAAAAAAATTTAATTTAAATTAGATATAAAGCAGGTACTTACATTTTCATCTCACAAGTCTTCGTTCCTAAAAGCAAAATGTTGCTTCCGAATGTAGCTTTGCTTAAAAAGGGCAAGGATTGAAAGAACGATAATATATTTCTACCAGAATGGTTTCAAAAGTTGGAAATCACTGCTTTAAATTAAACCAAAGTTCGCTTACCGATATGTATGCACTTTTGTAAACATCAGGAAAACGAAATTGTGTGTTAATAATTAATAAAATAAATAAAGCTACTAAACGATCTAAAGATCGTGTAAACATCGTCATGGATAAATATTCTTCAGTTCGTCTCATGTATTTTAAATTAAATTTTATCGTTCTTTTGCAGACTTTTTGGTTAAAAATTCAATGAGATCGTTGAAGATATAAAAAGAGATATACAATTCTAAGGCGAGATTATTTGGTTGATATCAGATTTCTGATCGGCATGAATTCTTATTCTTATTCTTTTATTCTTATCTAAGCTAAATATTCCTTATAAGGTCCCTGATGAAATACTGGACATTACGGACAAAAACAAAGAATACGAATAATTCTTCTTTTTACCAATTCATATAAAACACGTTAAGCGATAAGATTCTGTTCACAATTAGTGATCTTAAGAACCTATTGAGTGACGTTATATAATGTGTTATTATGTTTTAAAAGAAATCAGGTCAAGCATTTTCTTCTGAACTAATACTTTACGGCACTTTTGGCATCGTCGTGTTGTTGCCTTTGCGATCCACTGACTCGCATATGGAGACTTCCACCGTAGTAGAGTCGTAAATATGAATATAAATACTACTAAATTAACTTACATCTACATGTTACACATGATGCATGCTGAGAGTGTTAAATACGTTGAATTTGTTGTCGATCATAAAAAAGTATCGTTAATGAATTCTTGGTGATATAAAAGTTCAAACAATAACAAAGCGATAGTTTGTACCAGGAAAAGAACATTTACATATTTAATTACAGAAACACACGAACTAATTAAATTGAAAATTTATGTTTAAAAAAAAGAAATGTTAAGAATCTTGAAAAGACACATACGTGCATGTATTTATGCACGTGTGCACGTACGTTTTTATTTATCTTAAATACAAAAACTATTAAAAAATCTTATGAAAAACACAATAATTAGATCAATTTTCTAAATTTTTGTTGCAAAAGAGGGCACAAGTTTATTGCCACCCCACAACAATCTATAGTCAACGTTATCGCTATGTATTGAAATATACGGTTAATAGACACGGAAGGTATACGAATCGTTGGCTGTCATATTAATCCGGAAATACAAATTATGATTAGCAAACTTAGCATTTTCATAAGGCCTTAAGAGAATTTGCTTTTGAAAGCAAGATTATAAAAATATTGTTCGAAAGTGAGTTAAATGCCAAGTCTGTGGTTAAACTACAGGTGACTCTTAACGCCCGAGGAAATTGAGTATATCAGATCGAAATTCAAAAAAACTATTGTTATTATTTGATGGTATAAATAAAGAGAAGAAAATGCATGCTAGTAACCTGAAGATATAATTGGCGAATAATTGCAACAAAGGAAATTATTAATGATTTTATTATCAAAAAATGTCTAGAAAAGAAAATTGTCTCTTCCCTGTACATACATTTATTATTTCAAACCCAAATGTGCTATATAGGCCGCTTCTGTTATCCAGAACACTATTAGAACACTAAAATATTATCTTTTTCATTAGATTAGGATGATTAGTCAACAAACTGACGATAGTTAAAAACTGAAACAACTGTATGAAAATAAAATTTCAAAAGGTCCTTCGACCACACTATGCAAGTTATTGCCGTTTGTCAAACCTAATTTTACGCGGCAAAACCGAAACACTTGAAAAAAAAATTACTAAAATTTATGCTGACATTGAATTGAATATTCAGCAACGCGTTCCCATACATCAAACGCAACAAGCTAAGATGTTTTTTTAATGCTTACGTATGCCTCGCATTCGTTAATTGATTAATCTTAAAGTTCTTTAAATTGCCATTAGTGAAGGAAGTTTGTTGAAAAATTTCTCGTATCAACTCATTATGGAAAGAAAGTTATAGAAAGGCATCAAAAGAAATTCGAATTTTGAATTCTCTACAGGGAAAGCTTTCATAAAGTGAGTTGTTTTGTACGTTTGACTTTCAAATGACTTTATAAAAATTGATTTTTTTTTATCTTTGTTTTTTGGGATAAGAGCAAAATTTCTCTTAACACTTAGGCATCCGTGAGAATTTTATTTACATTAATTATTATAAACAGAAGATTAAACTCTGTAACATATATAGTTTGCATACGTACAATTAATAGAGCAACAGAATTTTATTAGTACAACGTAGCGTATAAGTTATAAGTAAAGTGTATATTATTATTCAATATTTATCTACGCAAATTACGGTAGATAAATCTACGACGTGCACGTGAGTAACATAGCGTCATAACAAACATTTTGAAATGCACTCGATTCCTATGAAAAGTTAATGAAAACTCGAAATAATCTGTGTGTGTCACACATAGGCAAACAAACTAAAAGCTAAAAAAAAAAATAAAAATGATACCCTTTCAGATGTCAAACAGATATCATCCATTTTTTAAGTTAATTAATCAATTAGGAATATGATTATATTGAAGAAGGTTCAAATGAAATATTTCAATTAAAAAAGTAATACCTGGAGCATGTAATTAAAGTTGGGTTGATTCGCATGCAAATTTATACGATATTCTTTTATTCGGTCTCGTGTCTTTGACTTAACTTATTTTAAATTTTAGAACGATCATGCCTTGTGTTATCGACTTTAAGGATTTTCGTAATTGTTATTAAAAATTGTTACTCTTTCGAAACTTTTTTATTTGTTTGTAAACAGCCTACAAGTAGTTACTCAAATGTTTATACTTGTTGCTGCTTCATAAGATATTTCATTTTAATTTGAATGTACATCAAATTTAATATTGACTTTAACAGACAAATGATAATGATGTTTATTTTAGTGTCTAGCTATAGCAAAGCCAACGGAATATGAAACAGAAGAAAACAAGACTCTGCCTGCCAATAACCGACAGCGTACGGAAAGACAGCTGTGCAACGTACAACATCAGTCGAGTTAAACACTCAGAAAAGCAAATACAAACAGAGGAGAATTTTGAGAAAACACTTGAACACTTACCCACAACCACACTATATATGCAAAACAAAGCAAACATAAAAAGCATAGTAATTGAAGTATTAGGGATTTATTAGAATTTGTTTTAATTCTATTACCACTTGAAAATTTATTTCGAATTATTTCTTGTATCTTTTAAGATTTGTTTCCTTTTAATTTTGATCAAGGTTTGGCTTATCGAGTAGTACTTACCTAATAATCTCATTACTTCCTGCGGATTAAGATACAAATTCAAATGACTCTGACAGCCGGTTACCATATATAATAACAGCATTCCCAGGGATAGCAACTGTAACCGGCTTCTGTTAAATGTTAGCGTAGGTAATAACATTTTATTTGTTTCTGTTTAACTTTTTTCCCGTACCGCACCACACCGCACTTCAAAATCTAATTTTTTAACTAAATTTCCATTTGCGATAATTACTAGATCTATTTACCGGTATATTGAGGTATTTTTACAGGAATTTTTTTACAACTTTGCTATGCACACAGCATATGTAAATCTGCAGCTTTAATCGTAACGTTTTGTTCCTATATGTAGTTTTTGTTTATTCATTTATTTATTTTTTGTCTTTTTTATTACATTGTTATTTTTTCTTTTAAAGCAGAAGCAAACAAAACAGCTATACTAACAGTGCTCTGGTATTCTCTCTCATTGCGCTCACTTATGTTCGCACTTTTCTCAATGCATTTCTTTTTTCTTTCTATTATGCTTGTTTTACACAATAGCGCACACACCACGAAAGCATATAATAAAAATAAACGTAAACAAAAATCGAAATTCTGTATTCTTCACGTTTTTCCTTTCATTCGCCGAATTATAGTTTTCGTTAATTCACAAAATTATTCTCTAAAATTATTTTGAAAATATTTTAAATATTATGCGTTTTTATAAAACGAATTTTATTTTTGCTTTTATTCTTTTAAGAGCATTGAACTTTTTAGATGAAATTTGTGACAGTAAATAAAAGAATTTTATTATTATTCTATGTTATTGTTGTTATATACACATCTGTGCAAGCGCAGTGTCACACACCCTGCACTCTCGAATTAATGCTGTCAACTAACAATTGACAAACCCGTTTACTAATTCTGACAGTTTCTGTGTACATATACAGTGCTGCCAACACTACTCCAATAGTATTAAATTTAGCATGAAACGCCCTCTTACGTTACACTGAAACTTTACTTATAATAGTAAAATATTTAGCTTAGATTCTCTCGTCATTTTTTCGCTCTCGCTTTATTTCGCTCTCTCTCATTCTATTTCTTAAGCACTATATTTAATGAACACTAACTTTTTTAAGAGAACAGAAACAACAGAAATAAGTGGATTGTTCCTTTAATTTCTCTCTCGCTCTCTTTCTCTTTCTATCGCTAGACTCTTTAGTTCTCTTATTATGAAATTATAAAAAATTTAAGGCATTTCTCATTCGCACTGGATTAGATGTTTTGAATTTAAAAGAATACATTTGTTTTATTTTTATTTTTTCGTTTTCCTTTTTACATGAACATGGATTACAAATTAAAGCATATCAGAAGAATAGTTCCTATATAAGTGCAGCACTTGAAATTTTACATTTATAAGTCATAATTGTTCTTTGCAAGACTTACCGGTAATCAATGGAATAATTGAAGGTGTTTACCTAAAAGACTTTTTAATTGTTAGTTCCATAAACATAAAAACTAAAGCACTGAAGCATGTATGCTAAATTATATTTTTTTATAAAGCACAGCATCGAAATCGAATTATTTTCTATAGCAAAACCTATAAAAAAGTGACAGAACATTCAAGCGCAAAGGTTCTTCAAGAGAAGAGGTTAAGTTATGTAATTCATTTAAGCCCATGCTTATTGATTCGTTTTAACCCAGAAACAACGAAAAATTGTCCGCCGAGGTGAGCATACCTCAGGAGCATAAGCTTCTGCTTTCTTACCTTTTACAACACTTCACCCTTGAACTTCTTCATTTTATTGCCGCGAGTTTATATCAGCTGCCTAGGTCGATTAGAACACAATATTGATAAGTTGTCGCCAGCTCACACAAAATTTTTAATAACTAGCACGAGATTCTATTGAATAATTTGTAAAGCTTTTTGAAACATATACTGTTCCATAATTGACTCTAATCATCGATAATATCAAAAATTTTTGAAGAAATGCCACGATTCGACTTAGGAAATGAAAATAACCTGTCTGCTAGGCCATAATGATCAAGTCGAATTATGTTATTCTACTAACTTTTATTGGGTCTCAAAAAAATAATCAAAAATGCGCTTTCTTTACATTGTTAAGCTTAAACCTCAGTTTCAAGTTAGAAGAACTAACTTTTGAGTCCGATTAGTAAACAATGACTAACTTTTTAGTGTAATGAGTGTAGAGTAATTAGCTTTGGAGTCTGACGAAAAGAATTGGTTGGTCAATTTTGGAGTAGTATATCTGCTCTTTTTAATCATGATATGTACTGTTTAAAAGTCAATAAGAGTTTTGATTTGTACGTACGATCAGGGAGACTAGGCGATATTGACGATTAAAAAAGAAAATTTTGAAACGTGCTCCCTTTTGCATATGTTTCAGGTTTAACGATATAGTCGCAAGTTTGGTTCAAGTATAAAGATTCAGAGCACATTGCAGTACAGTATCACTTTTTTGGATCAGCATTTTTTTTTCGCGAGGTTTGTATCTTCTTCTTATTACTTTTTACCACTTTATGTCTATTAGGCAAAATTAGAATTTGAAGCAAATGAAGTGAGCAACTAAATATAAAAAATATAAGAAGCATTCAGTTTTCGGTACGGGTTTACTTTTAAAACGGCAAGCGTTACTTAAAGATAAGAAGGAAATTGAGAATAAACTTCTAGAAAGAAGTACTTTTTCACAAGTACTTCTATTCCGTTAAAAATTTATTTACTTTACTTTTAATAGATTAGAACGGCGGCACTTAAAAAGTAGTTCTCGTGATACACATACTTAAAGAAGAAGAAAAGTGAAAGACAGTAAGCGCGGGACCACAGAAAAAAGATACTCTATCTTGAAGTTCGTCTTTTTCCCAAGTGCTTGGTTTTTCTAAGAAATTATGGTCACCTTTAATGCCATTGATATCCATTTTATGGTTAGATAAGACAGTTTAAAAAATGTCGTAACTTTCACTTTTATTTCAACTAAAAGTCATTTCTTAAGTATGGGGTCTTTAAGTCTCGTTTTATTTTTTTTCATGGACAGCTTTTATATGTTTTCAGTTTTCAGTTTTCAGTTTTCCACTTTATACTTTAAGTTTAATGGTATGTATGCATGCTTAACTGTGTACATGTGTTCTACTTGTACTTTTTGTATAGTTTTAGGTAAACAACTTTGGTTTTTTATGCATGAACACCTGCTTGAAAGCAGCAGCACTAGTCATAACAAGCAAATAGATATATATCTGCATACTTAATTAGCCGTTTTTATATAATTATGAATGGTAGTCGTTAATTCAATTTGATTGAAGATCGCTAAGAGATTCCTCTTTCGCATACATAATACATACAACAGGTCTGTATTGTATTTAATTGAAATTCAATTGAAATTCTCATGATAAATACAAGTGTGCAGGAGAGCGTGTGTGTTCTCATGGTAAATAAAAGTATACAGGAGTGTGCGTATGTTTGTTGAAAGAGTAAGTATTTGTATTTATTTACATAATTAAGATTTATCAATTTTCTGATAAAATATTTTTTGTAATTTTTAATTATGAACATGAAAACGTGTTTAAAATTCATCATACAAACGACTACACACACGTGTAGCATACGCATTCATACATACGCATATGTATGCAAAGTATTATTGCTGTTATTATTAAAACTATAATTACTTTGCACTTTAAAAATGTGTTGGATAATTTGTTAGCAGGTTACAGACAAATGATTGCCTCCTATGACTGGTTGCCTGCTACTGCTTACTCTACGCACACTTTGACTGGCTACTTTTACAGCAATTTAATGCTATAAAATGAGTGTAACAAAGTGTAGCTATGCAAGCATATACCAAACTTCATACTTACGATACATGAAAAAGCACTTGTCGACGCGAACACTCACACACACACACAAACACATACATGTACACACACATAATATATCAGAAAATTACAATCATAATTCATAGTCATTTTCCAATTAACACATTTGACGTCGATTGTTTATTAAAATGTCGTCGATGTCTGCTAGTAGACAGTGGATATACTCATGTACTCTGATAAGTTAATGTTATGCATGTATGCTTGCATTCCTAGGCAAATGAATTTGCTTGTGAACCTATTGTATATCTGATAACAATGAATATAATGCTATATGCCTCTTTTTTTGGGTTTTGTGTTTTGTATACAAACACTGTTGTCATTGACACTTAACCCAGACACCTCTCTCTCATACTCTTTGTCTCTCTTTCTTGCTCTTTATTATCGTAATTTAGAATTTTTGGTATAAAAGCAACTCAACAATTTTATTAATATGTGTGTGTGTGTTTTCTACAAATTTAGCATATAAAAAAAAGAGACTTACTACTGTATGGTTATGAAAAGCAAAGCACTGTTAAGCCTTTTATCTTTATAGGTGAATACGAATATTGTTGTTGTATAGCCATGCAGCCAAAATCAATGGTATCGTCATAAATTATAGTTGTAGAAATGGGAAAAAAGCATGATACGATTAAAACAAAAAAATCGTTATAATGGTTTTATGTTTTGAACACGAGCAGCAGACAAGAATACGAAACGAAATATTTAGCTGATGTTGAGAATGAACTCACTGTTAAACGGTTTCATTTCACTTGTCAGCGTCATTCAAATTCATACGCAGGATATTTTTGAAATGAATGAGTGAAACTGGACGATTTGTTAAGTCGAAAATTTGAAAAGCAAAAAAAAAAGTATAAAGAGCTCTTGTCCTTCACTATTTTTTGAATAGTAACAACGTCCTTATCAACAACTGTGTAAAATATCTTCGCTTACATATCGATCAGAGATTACCATTGGAAAGCCATACAAAACCTATAAGCACGCAATTTAACTCCACTGATTAATTCGTCAAGGATCTCAGCTTAATCAAAAATATAAAGTTATTTTATATAAGAGTATCATCCAACTCATTTGTGTCTATGGAATGCAATGATGGGGAACAGCTAATAACTCGAGCATTGAAATAGTGCAAAAATATTAATTTAAGATTCTTCGTTTTATTGTATATGATCCGTGTGTAAAAAATTTAATTTGAAACCTTTCTTCAAAATATCTTGGCAGTTCAAGCTACATGTAACATGTAAATTCTTTGATAGTATCTCTTCTAGATGAATCCTACGAGATAAGAAGATTGAAAACTGCATTATATACTGCGTCTTCCATTTAGAAATCAATTTAGTTTTGTTCCTTAAATTATTTTAATAAATTTTCCAAGTTTCTATATACTTTCTCTTTATGTTTATTTATATTTGAACATCATGATTTTATTGTTGTATAATCTCTGCTATTTTTCCTTAAATTGACATAACATTTACTTATAATCGTGAACAGATTTTAAATTAAATACATAACGAGAAAGAAAAAAAATGCGTAAAATTTCAAGGCGTATTGAAATGGATAGACATTGGAAAACTAACAAGAGAATTAGCGAAATTGGTTTAGATGCATCCGTCTGTCTGTCCGTATGCTTGATGAAAGTTTTACTATGTCTTGATAATTTTGCCTATAACTTTTAATCTTTAGACTAGATTCTAATAAATTTAAATTAATTAATTAGTTTTAATTAAATAATAATGAATGTCAATGAAATAATTAATTTTAATTAAATAATAATTAATATTAATTAAATAATTATTTAATTAATTAATTTCAATTAATTAATAACAAATAATTAATTAATTTTAATTAATTAATAACAAATAATTAATTAATTTTAATTAAATAATTAATTTTAGCAGTTATATATAATAGGTTAAAATTAAAACAAGTTAATTGACTATTTAATGGAAATAATTCTTTGAAGAAAGCTTCTTTATATGAAACATTTTATAATAATGTGTGCTTTTTACTAAACATATTTACAAATTTATAATTCTATATGCCAACCTCTTTATCTAAGTAAATTAATTCGTTTAAACTAATATTAATTAATTAAAAAGTTATGGAAAAAAATTATTTCATTAATTCAGGCAACTAGGCTATACCCAGCTACAACGTTATTTTTATCAATTTCATATCTCCATAACGAGAATTTTTTATATTAAATAGATGCAGTGACTCCAGCTTTGCCACAAAATACTTAGAACGGCATATTATCTCTAATGCTTATAGAGTTGGCGTAATAGAATACGAATTTTCATGGAAAATTTGCATATAATATGAGTATGTTATTGAAGTTTGTGCCGTCTTGAATGGGAACTTTGGCAAGTTCAAATGTTAAATGAAAAAAGGACATATGTGGCAGAATAACTTCAAAAGAATCAAATAAATACGAGGCGCACCTAACAGAAAAGGTAGCACATTGCTGGGTGTTCTCATTTATGCTTATATATTTATATTTGTTTTTATATTTATATTTATATTTACATTTATGTTTATATTTACATTTATATTCATATTTATTTTTATATTTACGTATGTATTTGTATTCAATTCGTAGTCTATTCAATCCGTAGTCTATTTATTTATTAAAAAATCTATTTATTCTTTACATATTATATTAATGGCAGACAACTTATTCCAAGAGAACTTCCTAAAATTCATTTTTTCATGCATTCCTACATTGAAAGACTAGACACACTGCTTACAGATGAGCTTCCAGCTGTTATTTCGCTGAAAGTCTTTTTTTCGTTTGGTTGATTTTTCACGTTGCATTGATTTCGGGATATTTCGTATTTAATGATGTCCTTATTTAACGTGTACGTGTACATAATACGTAAACACGAGTCCCCCCTTGAAATGTCAAGGTTATCAATGGCCTGTAATTAATTACAATGCAATGATTTGCTGCTCGGTGAGCAAAGCGAAAAACTTTTTATTTGGTTTATTATTTCAGTACATTATTCATGAAAAAAGAAAAAAAAAACAAACACAAAAGCCATGCAACATGATCATCGTATAGAATTCCCTCAACTTCCTGATAACTTCGGGTGGTAAAGTACCCAATCATGCTTGGGCGGTTCTTTACTGTGACAGGACTTCCGTGTATAGGACAATAAGCAAAAGTATTTTTTACTACTACGGTTTAATTTTTTACAAAACACACACAGACCACACACTGGGTATACATGTGCTTGTCTGTACATGTCCATGGCATCGATTTTACCCTCCAGCTTAAAAATATGATGTGTCAGTTATTATAGATGGCAGCGAATTTCATCGTAAAAGAATGAATTTTGTAGTGAACTTTGACTTATCGCATAATTGGAATTTTGTTAAAAAATTATTATTAAATAAAAGTTGTGTTAGCTACTAAAGCAATAACAATATCATGACTTATGTCTATGAAAGCGGTTTTCTCTCCTCTATTTTAAATCATACGTACAGACTATGCAATGCGACTAAAGCCGCTTTTATTACTCATGCTTTTTGTTCATTTAGTGAAATTTTAACTCTCATATATACACATATGCTTGTTTGTATTTATACATACATATATATAGATATATATATATTACATATATGAGAGTAATATATACGGCCAACATTTTCACATAAATACAGTTATTGGATGATTGTGTAAATATTACGTGTCCTGTTACTGCATTATATCGCGTATTGCTTCCTTTATCAAAAGCAGTATACGTCATTTTGTTTTTGGCGTTCGTTTATTTTCCATTTTTTTGCTTTTTTTGTTTGCAAGATATTATGCTTTAGTGTAATTTTGTCATAAACTTTTTACTACTTTTTTTTTTAAGCGCCATGCATATTGGACTCTGCTTGTCACTTTTTATGTGTCCGTTACGATGTTGAGCAGGACTTGAGTAGGTTAGTTGATAAGTTCAGTAGACTAAAACGAAGAACGAAGATGACATTGAATTTTTTCGTTTAATGATGGCACTAAACATTTTAAATAACATTGCGTTGCCTTAATGTTATTTCGCTATTCGGCATATCGGCGTAGCAGGCACTCAGATGCGTACATATATATTGTCATTAATCATGATCTATAATATATTTCATGCATCTGATGCCATTAAGACATCGACCGCAGACATGCATACGAAGAGTTGAGTTATTAAAATCGGCAAAAGTTTCTTTGGTGTTTGTTAGTAAACAAAAACACAAACTAAGTTACAACAATTGACTTTAATATTCAGGAATTTTAATAACACTGAAAACGGTTTACTATAATCCATATAAGCTCGCTAAGATCTCGTATCAATTTAAAAAAAATAAAACTAAAAAATAAAAATAGAAATAAAAAAACAAAAATTATAAAAAATGTAAAACTTATTAAAATGAAAACAATGGGAACTCAAATGTAGTGATTTCATAAGCTTGCCTCGAAGGCACTATCTATACTCAAACGATTAGCAAGATTTACTTATTAATAAAGTAGGAGACAAAAACCCAAGTTATCATTTGATTTTCCGAATTGATAAATTTTCATGTATAAAAGAACCGGGAAATATAGACTTTTAAGTTCCGGCGCATCTATCTTTAAAGTGTTTACTTGAAGTCAACATTTTTCTGTTTGAATCAATTAAAAGAATTAAATTTTTACAATAAGAGACTTTAAATTGTACATGCAGAGAAGACTAAAGAAGTCTTCACTATAGTTTCCTTTGAGAATACATCATGACATTTAGTGTAGTCTACCGTGTCATAAACGAATTCTATTTTACATCTCCACAATGCTGCTTTCCCAATAAAGTCGAAGAGCGGAAGACGTAAAGAGATTGTTACGGTTGTTCACGAGATCCGACTTTACTTAGTACCGCGTTTATGTGGCTCTCTTCAAAACGCTTTTAGACAAAACGTATGACTTTTGGAATCGTATAAATTTACAATTTTCATTGCAATTTTACAATTTTCATGGCAAATTTATTCCTGCTTAGAAAACTCACTTTTGGTTCAAAGAACTTTTTCATAAGCGGAATATTACCAGCTATGCAATTGTACCATACAATAGTCGAATATTCAGAGAGACGTTACGATTTTTGACGAACGACTCTATAATATTCGATTATAGCAACGAACGAAGCTCGTTAAGAGCTCTTTTAATAAAAAGTATCATAAATTAAACCCTTAAATCCTTTTATGCAATAATTTAGAAGTCGATATTTAAGAAAATCACTCAGGGCCATATGATATAGCTGTTTCCCATGCTCAGAAACATTATAGATACCGTTAATGGTACTGTCAAGTGGACATACATACGGACATAGCTAAGCTGATTTAACTTTTTTCCGTAATTGGGAAAATGTATAACTTTTTTCGAGCCATCTTGCCTCCGTGCTTCTATATAAATATTATTCAAACCTATGGCAACCACTTTGATGGATATCTGAAATGGAAATTATAGTTGGCTTCAAGTTTATGCAGACGCTACGAACATACAATTTTAATATGTTCTTGTCCCCTTGAGAATTTTGTTATTGTAATACAATTCTAATATCCGATCATACGGTTAAGATGATTTCTTTATATATTTAATGTAACAATGATTTGATTTTTTGATTTATTAAGTAATTTATTGATTTTTGCGGGAATGTGAAGTTCTTTCAGAGAAAAAACAAACGTCCGTAGTTAAATTAGAATTAGATGTCTATAATTAAATTTTAAATACTTGAAAATTTTCTAGTCCAAATCTAACGGTTCCAAGAAATTAGAGAAATTTAAATTTACAAATTTAAAAGTGTGCGTCAGTATGCTCTTGAACGCATTTCATACATTTGTATAACGAATCAAACTTGTGTTAACTTTATACTAATTGCGCAAAAACGAATTTTGTTTGCTTACAACACAGGAGAAATTCTGATATATATATATATATATATATATATAGAAATTCTGATATATATATATAAATGTATATATATGTGTGTGTTTGTATGTGTAAATATATATGTATATATGTAAACATAAATATACACATTAATCAGTTAAGTGCGTAGTTTGTTTTCAAAAGTCTTTAATGGAGTGATTTGTATCACATTAGCGAGAAAATTCTATCGTATTTTAAAGAAAATATTTAAATCCAAAATGTGTCTATTGTACTGCTCAGTGTTCGAGTGATGAACGTCGAGTTTCTTTGCAATTGCTCTAGTGGTAAATGGGGGTTACTCCCCAACATTGATCGCAAAATGTCACTGTTGACCATGCAGGGCAGATTGAGACTGAAATTTTCTAAACGAAATTTGGCAAACCATCTTTGGTAGGTCCAAACATTTACAATTTCACTTCCAAAGGTGGTGTCATAGGTAGTTTTTACAAGCAACAGATACATTGTTTTCTTCGTGGGACTCATACCAAATGCAACGTCTTAAATGAACTTTATCTACTGCCGTCTTATTCAATTTCTATTGAAAGTAGACCTATTTCATCCCACGGGAAGTAAACTAAATAATAAGACTCTACATAGCGCATTCATATCTGTCTGATTGCACTGGACAGGTAAAATTACCTGCGGGTAGTAAAACATGACAGAGCTTTCCCGTCAACGTATTCCCAAGTCAAGCATCAGTAACGTGACGACTTACGGATTCCATTTATTGAGTGGACGGAGCATGTGCTAAGTGGGTTTGTTCTTAATGGGGTAATGGATAGGAAATTGAGAAAATGGTTTCCGAAGACACACAAGTAGATTTTGCTTCACACTTAATGGACGAACGCCTATCCAGTTCCTAAACTTATTGATATTATTTAAGAAATGTAAAAAGTAAATAACATTTGCATTACACTTGACTGAAATTTTGAGTTTTTATATCGAATGGTAATTTTTTGTTCATATATGACATATGATGTGTACGTTGGACGCACCAATATGTAGATTTGGATTGCTGTGTACACACATCGAACGCAGTTAACCGGTTAAGAATGGTAACAAGGGTAAATCTGTATACTTCACCATATGCTTATATAGCGAGCATGCATACGTGAATGTGTTTACACAAAATCAAACAGAACTTCTAATGCAGAGTAAATATTTAGTCATCTTATCCTTTCTTTAAGAATTTCAACATGGGTTCGAGCATATTTTTTTTGAATTCATTTGTATTGATTTTCATGAAAGTATTCTTAGATTTTTGTTCTTTTACCTAAACGCAATTTTTGTTTGTAATCATTGCGTATTGTTGTGGATTAGAATTCAAATAAAGGTCAGTCAGTTAATGATCCGGAAAATGAAGAATGAAGAGCTAAAGAAATATGAAACTTTTTCAAGTACATTTCACAGCAAGACCTCACACAGTTCATGCAGTTATGGGATATTGTTGTCGTAATTACTCAACGCTATTCTTCATGCTATGACTTTAAATTGAGCACAATCAGATTTTCTTTAGGTTTCGTATGTTATACGCTTAGCTCATCTTTGTTGAACAATAAATTTCAAATTAAAAGAAAAACAAATTTCTTAAACGAAAAAATGACAGCTTCCGGCAAATGATGTAATTAATTAAAAAAAATTCAAAAACTGTTGTGGCTTCATTGTAATAGAAGATGATTCATATTGTCCTTGATTAGTTCATCAGAAATACATTTTGCAAACTTCTTCGCCTTTATTCTTTGCGACCCCATCACAAGAAAAAAAGAAATAATAACATTTTAAAAATTAAAAAATTTCATATACACATTCGTCATAAAAAATCAATATTTTAAGATCCCCCGTACTACTTCACTAGCTATACAGCCATGTATATTAAATAATTTTCTTTTTCTTTCGTTTCAAAAGCACTTTATAAGACTTAAAGGCCTTATAAAACGTAAAAGACCTCTCATTAAAGATGCGTCGCGAGAATTACTTCAATTTTTTTTTATTCAATAATTCGATATATGTTTAATAACGCTATCGTATATTATTGTTCTATAAACCTTCCTTCAATTCCCAAAAAAAAAAAAATTTTTTTAAATTGTTTTTTTTAAAAACTTACAGTGACTATCTCCCTGAACGAACCTATTGATCTAAAAATTTAAAAGGTTTTATTTTTTTTTGTTTTTCCTTTTTTTTTTGCTTTTTGTTTTTTTCAATGTTATATTAACACCAATAATAATTTTATTCGATTTACTCTCATAAAAACCTTTTGCTTAATTGTTACACGAGACTCACTTCAGCAGAGGCATAGTGCTAAGTTTTATCCCTGATATATACGTAAAAATTATTTGGAAGTTTGTAGCATGATTTTGTAAAATCCTTGTGATAGAAAAGTTTATTTAAATATTTTCTTCTATGTACGAGATTAGTTGTGAATTCCACACCGTAATGAATCCCAGGCATGTTATTGTAATTAAATCCAATTATGAGTCTTATTAAGATGCTGTCAAATGTATGAGAAAATAATTCAACAAAGTGTACATAACCCACACACATATTGATGAATGAAATTATTAAATTCATTAGTGAAAGACACTTGATGTGTAAACCGCAACTACACAACTGTAATAAAGGGAACGTTTAATGAAAGAACCCCTAGCGCCCAAGCGCCCAAGCAAACTTTCATAAATATATGTATATTCTATAATATGTACATATATGTGTATATATATATATGTGTGTGTCTGTATGTGCGTGTGTCTGTTACAAAACTAATCACCCGTTCCACTTCTAATCCCATATACATATATGTACATAAATGCTTTATCATCATACATCCAGCGAGCACATTCATTGTATTGCTTTCTATGTATGTGTGTATTGTATGTATGTATTTATGTATATACGTATACATGCTTGTTTGTATGTATGATGAGCAAAGAAATTATTTTTCGTATAAAGTAATATTTTATCTAGAATATGATGATGAAAATCCATTATCATAACAATTCAAGTATAATTACAGATTTCAACCATAGACAAGAAGTATAGAAGCATACAAGAAATGGAATGTAACCAATTGAGAATTGAGCATTGACAGCTTTATCTAGTTTTTAGCAAACACATATGTATATATATGGATTTACTGCCGTAACTAAAATCGGCTTTAGTGTTTTATATTCTTTACACACTTGTAACAAACTTGTAATTGTTTCATTACACATATGATGATGATGATGATGATGATGATGACAACGATGACGATGATGATGAAGATCATATTCTATGATGTGATATGACATTACGTTCAACCACAAAAAAAAGAACAAACCTATACATTCCGAAATAAAGCAAGAAAAAAAAGCGACCAAAGAAAAAAGAAAGAAATAAAAAAATCATTCAAGAGATAAAAACAAGAATGTTTTACTTAATTTATAGCAATAAAGCGAAACTCGTATGAAGAAATTCGTTTCCCGTTCTTTTTTTTTCCTTTTTTCAGACGGCGAGTGCTCTTGATAAATTCGTTAAAATGTTGACTTTAATTGCAATCAACTTATGCACTCACTCACCCACCGAATCTAACGGTCCAATTGGGTTAATGCGTTGCTTAACAATTAAGATTTCTTTATATGCACCCCAGGAGATATGTTAAGTTGATTCAATTGCTTTGCAATGTTTAGAAGTACGCTACAGAAGCTTTTAAGTAATATATGTTTTTAGTGATTTCCGTTCGTCTGTCAGCCAAGTTCAATACTATATATGAGACTTTTAAAATTTTCAATTTCATGCTTTTTCTTAAGTTTTTCTCTTCTCGACAATTTAAATTGAAAAGTAATTAAGCTCCAACTCATAAAAAATAAAAGATATATAAATAAAAATATGTAAACAAATAAATAAATAACATTTTTCAATAGATTCTTGCAGTATTAGCGCAAAATCGAAATTCTTAGATTAGAATTCATTCATATTTTCTGTTTCCCTTTCATCGATTTGTCTTTCGATTTGCGTTTCGTGTTACTTTAGCTAACGTCAGCTGTTGTTTTCTTTAGCGAAAATGTATTAAGTGTGCTTGTGTATGTTATGCTGGAGTATAATAAGCTCTGTTGCTTTAACAAGTGTTATGTTACAATGCGAACTAAAAGTCTTACGTTTGCTTAGCAGATTATTTTATAGGAAAGTATGTTACGTTAAGTACGCTTGTGTATATAATGATTTCCATTATATGTATTTTCTTGACAAATTTCTATGACAGATTTTCTGTATGGCTTGCAGTTATACAACAAAATGCTTATGCTTGTTTAGCAAGTTACTTTTACCTTCAAGAATGTTAGATATGTTATGTTGCAATAATGCCTATGCCACACGACGATTAGTAGCTTACGCTTGCTCTACAAGTTACGTTTACTATTTTATTATCGCATATTTCTCATGCAACATAAACTTACGATAACGTTACATAACGCATTCATTTTGATATCAAAATGTATTTGTTAGAAAACCATAAAAAACAAAAACAAAAAATATCAAGAAGCTTTGACTTGATATGACTAACTCTTTTTCGGTTATTTTTTTTAAAGAGGCTTTTATGTCAGGCTTCTTTTTCAGTATGATTAGATTGTACTCAAGCGAGTCATATATAATATTTAGTTTGCCTCGAATACTTTATACACTACACAGACGAACATATCATAAAATTTATTCATGAAGACTTCTACGTTCGAGAAAAAACCTTTAGCCGGATAAAGAAAAAATTTCTCAATTTATGTAAACGAGGCTAATTAAAGGGTTGACTTCTCTTTTTAGCCATAAAGTTTCTTATCAAAATAAAATCATAAAAACTGAATGAGAAAAGCTTTTAAGTGCACTCCCCCACTTTTCATCTCAACCGTTCACTATCACTCTTGTGTCCTATCATTTTTGTCTCAACCTATACTCAACTCTTAAGCTGATTCCATGTTTTTGTTAATCATTCGAGTTATCGAAAAATAAAATGCATGTAAGCCAAGTTTCAGTACTCTATCCAAACTTTTGCTTTGCAAATGTCTAAGAAGAAAGAAGGCCGATGAAGCCGATAAAGAAAATTTTCATAGTTAAACGGACATCGCCTCTTTGCTCTCTTCGGCGCTATCTTAGACACTTATCTTAATCAATAGAATTTGCATTTGAACCATGTCTCGTAACATAATTTTTCTCTAAACTATACAAATTACACAGCAAACTTTGTCTACTTGCTGAAGATGGATATCAAGAGCGAAAAAAAAATTTTACGTTTCAACTTTTTTTTAAGTTAAAAGTATGTTTCTGTGTATCTCACAAATTGGGAGCTTTCGTTGAAAAGTGAATGAAACACAAAGTGCTGACAAAACCTAAATGTGAACTTAATTTTTAATTCTTTCAAGTGATAATTTCCTTTCGGAAGTTCGAGTGCACAAGAATATCATATGAAGTACATATATACGATTTAGTGTACGTTCGAATATGTTTTCATAAAGAGATTTTAATGTCATCTTGTAGTAAAATTCAATTTAATAAAAAAGAAATACATGCGCGTCTCTTTTTCTACACGATTGTCTACATACACTTTATATTACACAGAGAGATAGTGAATGTTCAGGGTAGTGAGAAAATGCATGACCATAATAGTAAGAACTAAAGGAGGAAAGTAAAAAATTCGTGTGAGAATAATCTTAGAAGTAGCCAAACTGACGTAGAGTGTCGGTTGTTAATTAAAGAAAATTGCTATGAACAAAAGCATCAGCTTTATAGAATTGAAAGTTGAAATTAGAAAATCTACGTTGTTAAGCGTTTTTTTAACAAGCATCAAAAGCGAAAGTTCGCTGTTAATTTTAGAAATGGAACTATTGTCTGAAAAAACACTTTCATTCGAAATGCAACCCATATTAAGATTGAACTGGATTATACTATACTAAACCTTTGTCTTCATTTACAGCAATAAAGTATTAAATGGTAGAGTTCATAAGTTGCCAAGATGAAGACTGTGATTATGAACCAAATAAGATAACTACAATCAGAGATGATGAAGAAATTCCACGATGTGAAATTTAAATGGTCGCCCATATACCATATGAAACTCCTTATGAGATTAAAACGACCGTGGGCCGAATGTGCGCGATTTTCACCTTTCATACTAAGAATAACGAATTTTGTAAACAAAAAAAAAAAGGAAAAAGTTTATAGTCCAAAAATTGCTTTTAAATATCCGTTCATTCTGTTAAATGAGCACCCATCCATCCAGCCATCAATGCTATTGAAGACAACTCTTCTGACTTAATTGATTCTAAACACATTATCTTTATCGTATTGAAAACTTTCCGAACATCTTTTCAAAAATGCAAAACATGTTTTGGGCGGTAACTGTCATCATCATCTATACTTCATAAGCTATTTATCTGTCGATTGTTCATAGTTTATTTGAATTTGTTCATAAATAACAAATGGTTTACATTTCTAAAATTACCTATAGAACAATATAACGACAACCTACAGAATAAATATTGTGAAGTCAATGTAAGGTTCGACATATTTATGATCTTGGAAATGTTTTACCGTACGTTATGCCTCATAAAATTTATTTGAATAGTACGAGAATATGAGACAAACATTTCAGGTCTCATGAATAGTAAAAATCGATTAATATTTATTTACATTTACACATACTGACAGAATGCAATTCGAGTCGTTAATGACCGTACGTTACGGGAAAGATAATAAAACTTACCCTTGTAGTAATAGAAATACTAAGTACGCATATGTATATAAATACATATGAACGAATTAGATAGTCTAAGAAGTATGGAGCCTTAAAAAAGTAATGCTCGTATTATATATTTATTATTTTCATTAAATTTGAACTCGCATGCACAGTACAGTTTCGGACTAATTAATACATTTCTTATTACGAAGGGAACTATTTAAGCCTAATTAGCTAACTTAACTAGTTAGGTCGAATAATATTAATGAGGCTTAACACTATTTTATTAATTTTTTTTTTATTTTTAGATATTTTTTATTGTTCTTCAAAATACTTTCCTTTATGATTTATACACTTTTGCTTGTATTCGAACCGTTTTTCGTAACATTTCTTTTTTATTCCACTTAAGACGCTTCCAAAATATGGTTTTTTCACGCATCCACGATTTTTTTCATTGTCCGTTCGAAACTCGTTGTCTACGCGATTTATTGTTGACATTCGGAAGCAAAAAGAAGTCATTGAAGGCCAAATCGAGACTTTATGACGGATGACCAAATTAATTCGATTTTTTTAACTGTATTCTTTATTTTACCAAAAATGTCAGGCAAACAAATCATTGTGTTATTATTCAGAATTGACCGCTTTACGTTCTTCCAAAGGTACTGTTGCTACATTACCACTTTTTCTGAAAGAATAAGTCAATAGACCGTTTTATGCGCAGCGCTTCGAGTGAGAACAACTTTTGATGAATTTGTTTCATTTTGAAACACCTATAGATTCGACTTCTGTTTACTTGCCGGCTTTTAGGCATAGTCCAATGATTCACTAGGTTCGTTATCTAATCTTATGTACATCTTTTAAAGCACCGTCATCGTATTTCTTAAGCATTTTTCGAATATTTTCAAATCGATTCTAAGTTCGATGCTAATCAAGAGCACTTCTACATCTTCCCTGAAAGCTTCTTTCTGGTTAATGTAAGCAAAATGGTAAAATTAATACGACACAATCCATCGATGGTGAATGTAAAAGTCGGACGAGTAGTGCATACGTTTGCATGCGTATACATGAAATAAATAGATGAAAAGATAAAAAAGAAATCTTTTAAGGAAAACCTAAATTTATTTTATTGATAACTTACACTTTTTAAGCAATTTTGAAAATTCATTTCAAGGGTCATTTAACTATTTTTATTTAAATTTTTCGAGGTTATGTTATTCAGAAAGCAATGAAAGCAATATTTCTTTTATTGTAAATTTTATTATAATACCGCAGCACTGTCAGAAAAATTTTCCTTGAAAACATAACACTTCAACCTTAAGAGAATTTAATGGGAACAACTTTTAATACTTATAGAAAAGTCAGACACACTCTATATTGAAAAAAGTGAAAGGTGAGTGTTTGCCTTAGTAAAAATATTTAACGATTATTGTCTTCTATTTCTTAGAATGTTATACTCTGTTAGTTGGACCAACCATTGCTAAGGGATATAATTCCTTAAACGCGTATGCTTATCCTGCTGAGTGCGTGTGTGCCTGTGTGGTCAGACTAAAAAAATTCTAACATATTTTCTTATGTATTATTTTTATCAAGAAGACAACTCTATTGTTAATCATATATGTCAAAACAATTCCTATTCTTCGGTATGTGCGAAATTCAGTATATTCTTGTTATTGTTTTTTGTTTCTTAATAAAAATCTTAATTCCGTTTGCAATTTCTTTATTTGCTATTTAACTGATAACATAATCTAAGATATTTACCTGGCACTGAAAAGTTCATCAGACATTCATTGTGTTTTTTTTGTGTATGTAATATAAGTAACACCAGCACCTAGATTATGCTTGTTAATGGTTAACAGTGAGCCACCGAGTTGACAATAAAAATAACAACAGGCAAGACCTCCCATAACGAACATTAAAATAGAAATGAAAAGCAATAGTTTTTGTACGATTTAGATATCGTTTTGTATTTAACTAAGCGTTAAACTGACATGCACACGAACTTATAATCTATTCCAAGGAATCAGGAATATATTCTCTTCAATATTCAAACACAGCACAATAATAGCTTAAGGTCGTCTAGCGATTTCTAATGCATAGAAAAAAAAGAGAAAAAAAACGAACATTTTACATACACACCCTAGGTATACAGCCAGGGACGTGTAAACAGCATTCATTCCGCCGTAAGATTAATGACAAGGATTTATTGAAAGTAAAAATATAAAAGCAAAATACGAAAAAATTTAATTTTATTTTAAAACAGAATTTAGAAAATTTGAAATTTTTTGAATAATTGAAACAAAAAAAAAAAGGCCCAAACGAGTACAAAATTTTTCTGCTATAAAAATAGAATAGAATTTTTATTTAAAAGAAAAAAGAAACTCTGAGTTAAAAGTTAATTACTTAAGTCGTTATAATCCGGCAACTTTCGCTGAAGATATTTTTTTCTCTGCTTCCATTAAAAGATATCAAAAATTAGACGTTTGCCATCTTATCATATTTTGTATTTCATGTGAATCTCTATAAGTGAGGAGATTCGAAAAATTAATCGAATTTTTTACAGTAACTTTACACGTTAACTCCCTATGGACCTATTTTTCTTGCTGTCTAATAAAGGCTTGCTTTTTTTAGAAGATTTATATGGGAGTTAAATCGAAAAATTGTTCTATGCGATCCAAGCGACATGTTCCGCAAACTACTATTTTCATCAATTTTTGTCGAGAAATATTAATAATAGCAAAACGCTTGTGGTAGAAGGAATATTAAGTTTGTGGAGATGTACGTAAAGCCCAGTAAAGAACTTAAGAGTTAGATCTACATTTTACTATACCGATCAATTAAACTTGTCTGTCTGATGTTAGTTTACATATATATCAACTTAACAATCGCAATTTTAAAATATTTTGACGCAATTTAAAACACTACTGTCTTTTGGTCCAAGCACGAGCTCGGATTGGCTAATTTGGGCTCTTTTTTTTATCATGAACATAGGGGAGAATAATTTTATGCGATCTCCCACGAAAAATAGGACTTTACTTTTTTTTCACATTTTTGGCACGGGAATAAATAAAACACTGCATTAGGCTAAAAAGGGGTGTTTAATGAGTAGGTTGTCCTACTGTATTGGTTTTACGATTGACAAATAGATTGAATCTGATTAAGCTGATTTAGAATCCGATATATAGTTTATGAGATTTTCGAGGCATGTTTTTAAGTGTTAAATATGCAGAAACCGATCTAATGTAATTAATTTCTTTGGTGGTGGATATAAAAATTTATTTTTATCCTTTTCTAATAGAAAATCCTTTTTACAATTACGTTAATATCTTTAGGTATTAAGGTATAATATACAGCAAAGATTTCTCTTAACCAATTTACTTACTCTAATAACATAAAAAATTCCTTCTAATAAATAATTAGTTAGCAAATCGTGTATCTTTAGTCTGTAGTAAGAAGAACATGTCTCATGGATATATTGTAAATGGATATAAGAGGAGATGTCTTCTGCATTATTAGAATACTTTAAGGACACACATCAGATAGAGAGACGAACATGCAAGCTGATCTAAACCGATTCGGAAAATAATATCAAATCAATTGATATATAAAAACTCCATTTAAAGTCTAGTTCTAAGTGTTGAATATGTCTTCATAAACTTAATACAGACTTACCGCAGGTGGTGTATGGTACAAAAACACAGATTTTAGTAAAGTTTCTTGCGTAAATATTTTCTTTACAGTCGTGTCAAAAAAAGCAACCAGCAACAACAATCCTTTTAATTTTATAGTTTAAAAAATTGTACTAACATCTGAAAGTATATTCTATTCCTGCTATTCGTGTGGCCATGGCTGTATACATATTTGTTATTTCCTTCAATTGCATTCCTTAAGAATTTCTTGCTGTGTTTTTACTCGTTATGTGTGTAGTATTTTGTTGTGCATGTACATGTTAGATCGTTTGAGAAGAATATTCTTCTTTGTTATTATTGGTATCGACTTGACAACAAACACCTTTTACATAAATATTTGGACATTGTCGATAGAATTTCAATTGTTGCTTGTGCATACATGCAAACACAATACAATTTTATTGGATTTTATGTTTGAACAGAAGAGAAATCAAATTCAATTTAATGTTCAATTATTATTTACTTGTGTTTTAGTGCATTGAATTCTATCGTTAAGTTCTTCTACCGTAAAGGTAGCCTTAGACATACCTTAAAGGTATAAGTTCTTCTCTCACAATCCTATCAAATATGTTTACGTATCGGTACATATATACGTAAAATACTTAATAGTCACCAGTCACCTTATGTTGTTTTCATGTGATAACAGCTCGTTTCAATTTAACGACATCATTATAACATGAGTGATAATCGTGTTAATAAGTAATTTTTATTATGTTTATATACACGTTTATATATAAATATATATATATTATATATACATTTACTATGCCAAGGGTCATAATAAGGGCACATTGCATTAAACTTAAAATCCAACTGTGACGTGCATTGCTATTGTAAATTTTAAATTTAATTAAAACAACACTCAGAGCAATGTTACCAAGAAGTAATATGTTTTATTCATTAGGTACGATTGCGTATAAGACAAAAGAAACATTAGTCAGTAGAGCAATGTCGGCTAATGCTTATTATGAGTCTACTGTTCAGGATTATTTAAATTATTTCAGACGAATTTATAGTATTTGCTGTCTGAAGCAAATAAATGTAAAAATTATAAAGTTGTTTGTCTTTAGGCTATTTTTTTTACGTATTGGGAAATCAATTTAGTTCAGTCCTGTTTTTCGCGTCCAAAAATAAGTTTTGTTTCAGAAGAAACTCAATAAGCAGATTAATCAAAGTCTCGTCCAACGTTGACTACTATTTCTTCCCGCGTCTCAGCCAATTTTTGAATCGTATCTTGAAAAAATATCTAGTCTTCCAAGGCGATCCCAGTTAAGAGCCAATTTTCGATTTCGGCGAAAGAAGTGAAGTATTGATTTACCAGATAGTGCTGACTCTGTCGGAACATCCAGTACTAAGAACAATGTCAGGAGAATACGGCGAGTGAGGTAAAATATCCCTTGAGTGTTTTCAGATATTTTTTATGACTTTGGCGAGATCGCTTGTTGTTATGCAGAAGACTTATTTTATCATATCTTTGCTCGTCTTCCGGTCGTTTTCTCTCATCTCAGGGTATAGCTCAAACGAATCAGTTGTAGCTTATGCCGATCGCCTGTAATGGAATCGCCAGATTTTAGCTAGGTAGAGCATGACGTTCGAACTATGAATATTCGACTTTGGTGCTAATGTTGAGTCCGGATTGACAAAGCAAAGCGTGGATTTTTTCTTCTTGTAGCTATTGTAGAATATCCAATTCTCAGCGCCTGCCCCAATACGATGTAAAAAGGATCCCTTTTACTGCCTTTGAGTCACTTGCTCCCAAGTGAAAAATCGCTTTTGACACCACTCGGTTTCATTTCATAGGGCACAAAAATTTTTTGGTTTTGAATTATTTCCGTGGAGTCAATCAAAATTATTTTTTGGTTTGTTGCTAAACGTTTCAGTATTCTTCTTCTTCTCTTCAAATCTCAAATATCACAAATAATTTCCTTCTTAATTGTGGACGTATCGTTGGAGTAGCCAACAACTTTTTGGCTCCAAAAATTTTCGATATTTCCTTGATATACACGTTTCGAGTTACGAGGCTCTTCTGTGACTAGGTTTCGGGTTATCAACCAATAGGACTAAAACTGACCTGGAAAAAACACATTCAGCTTTTTTAACGTTTATATCCAGTTGCACTAGTGTTTCCCATATGCCACATGGCTCACTGCGACGGTTGCGCGTTTCTCCTTTACTTTCTTTACTTGTAGTACTTTATGATAATCACCACTCGTTCTTTAAAAAAAAAACCATTCAAACTAAGCATACAGTTTTGAAACTACATCTTGGGAAAGCGCATAGTACGTCACACATCTTATTGGAAACAAATTCGTGCCAATCGATACATACGACATATAACTGTGGGGTATCGTACTTAATTCAAATATAAAATCAAGTATACAGCAGAGGCAGCACAAAGTGAAGTCTTAGAAGATTAGTTCGCAATTTGTAGATCCGTATCAGTATTCGAACCTGCGGAGTTTCCAGCCGACATAACCATTGGTGTCTATGTATTCATGTTACAGAGAGTCTCACATTTATTCTCAGTATCACAAAGCGTGAAGAAGCAAAGAGAGCATAGTTGTAGATGATTTTCTATGAGTTGTGGACGATGGTTTTTCATATGTTGTAGGCGCGTCCAGATCGCTACTTCGAAACCTAATCTGTGGCCCTAACTAAAAGTGTAGATACCGAGTTTCACTTTTGTTGTCACCGTGATCGTTTCAGCAACAAATGATAACTAGATTAGTAGACCGAATTACATCGGGCTTGGAGTTTTACATGGATAGAGAATATGCGTATGATTTAATGTATATTTTGAATTTTTACATGCGCAAGTCTTGTGTACTTCCGCTCTTCAACGTGAAAGCTGAGTGTCTTCTAGTTTTTGCCTTAAAACTAATTTGGTCGTCTTATGGCGACTTTCATGGCGGGTTTCATCTTATGGTGAGAACTATTGCTTTCTCAATTGCCATTCGATAGTGCTTAAGCTATTGTAAGCTATTTGATGATCGTTGTTCACTTCATTTTCATTGAGTGTAGACTATTCAATAACTGATTTCACATATGCACAAAACTATAAAAGTTATAAGGAATCATTTCAATTAAGCAAATTTAAACGCGAAAACCATTCTCCATAAAAAAGAACCCTTCAAAACAATCTGTAGTAATTGGCGTTTTAATTCAATTTGCATCGAGACTATAGAGTTGTGGTAACATATGGTGACAAGTAACGCTATTCCTTCGGCACACCAATATAGTTAACTAAATCTTTTTTACAGCGTTTTCACTCGAGTTTTCACACGTGAGCATATGCGAATATGTGTTTATAGGAATTAATAAAAATCCATTTACATAAAGTGTCCACATATGCTAGCGCTACACTGGGATACGCCATTGTAACGAAGGGTATATTTGTGTTGCTTTGAATTCATAGTGAGTTCACCTAATGAAATTACTTGTATGTCCTTCCTTATATCCGGCATTCCAACGGAAAGCGGTACTGACCTTTTGCCACAAACTGGTGTGTCTAGTAAAACAAGACGAATAATAAAAAAAACAAAACAAAAAAAAAAACAAAAAATGAACGTACTAACGAATGAATGAATGCACAGAAGTTGTTTAATTGAAAATGGAAATTCTCACTACACCATCACATCGACGCGCAACTTTCATGAAAACCTCAAAAACAAACCAGCAAAATGCGAATAAAATGAAATTGTTTACATACTGACAATCATTTGTGCTGTTTTTTCCGTCGCATTTTCATTTTATTACTTACCGTTCCGTCGTGATGTCGATGGGGTGTAGCCGGATAGTTAATGCACTAATACTTTTTCACTTCGCAAATAGTTTTGTTACTTCCTGTTTTATACTATTTCGCAAGAAATGATTCCCATGAAGAACAAATAAAATAATTGCATGCACTATAAACGAACGATGCCTAGATTTTGATTAAGTTTACACCTCAGAGCAGTGGGGCAGCACGTAACCTCGTTCTTATACTGATCGCAAAGCATATAACTGCTTATATATCAAACATAATTAATCCGATGAATTGTGTGGTCATTGAAAGAAATTTATTCTTCGAGTTTTAATCGAGGTACCTGTTCATTTGCAAATGATTTATTCGTCTTATAGGGACTTAATGGGAAATATACTTCCATATCTTGGCATATTTTATAGAGACGAAATTCTTATAACCACAAAACTGTTGGTCTTGTTGTCTTGAAGTCTTGCAAAAAATGGCTCTTAGCATTAATTATGTACATATTATGCAAAACGAGACGCAAAGGTTACGGATTTTACAGGACGTCTGGCCAGAGTATTTTTACAAAAGCGCGATGGATGGAGTGATATTCAATAAAACTTTGAAATTTGTATGCAGATTGCTGAGAAAGCTTTTGTCGGTTCGGGCAAAATTCCTATTTCCAATGCCTTAAAAATCTTTTCAGTTTTTTTGGAGATTGAGACCTAATCTCCGTGTTCATTCGTACTGAACAGATTAAAAATTTACTAACACTAACCGTTCTTGATTAAGCAAGTCTACTGAATGCGAACTAGATTTATAGTGTCTACGAAGTAATTTCCTTAATACATTGTACTATGTGCTGTTAAGGTACGGGTATGGGCGTCATTTCGGCGCACTTTATGCCATTTTTAATTGGGATATTTTGTAGTCTATAAGCATATGAATATAGAAAGATGTCCTTCCCTCTCCCCCGTTTTGGATCATACTCTTGGCTCACTACACCTCGAAGAATTCTGTGCTGGATGTAGACATTGGGATTGTACTCCTATTTTCTTTGGGATCATTTTTATCCCGGACAGAGCAGATATCTAATAGCTCAAATATTATTATTATACTCTAGCCTAATGAAATTAATTCTTAGACTAGAGACTAGCAGCATAGGCTTTCGGCCCGTTAGTGTTTTTCACTTATGAAAAAACTCTACCGCAATGAAATTTCAACACACGTGCACTGACTTGCTAGAGGCCCTTCTTAACAATTCAATCACAGTTAGCTTGAATAATTCTTTATGAAATATGAGTTTTGAAACCAAGTTGGATATATGAGTTAAATACGGGACAATATCTACATTACGGAATAATATCTACATTTGCCAAGCACGAAGGTTGTCGTCATTTTCAGTGTAACCTTTGTGTTGAAAAGTCCCGACAGACATGCAATATATATAGTGGATAACACGACAGATGTCTTTTATCTCAAACTACCTGTATCTAGCAAATGTTTATATACAAAAATAAGTGACACAAAGTTGCAAAGAATTAATCATACGCCTTAATCTTCTAACTAATTCTTCTAACAATGCTTGCCTTGACTTTTTTGCCCCTTTGTGCTTCTTCTCGTACGAAACTGTTTTGAAACTCACAATAGCATAAAAATTTCTTTTTCACTAAGGCTACGATCGCATAGATTGTTAAGATCACAAATAAGCGCTAGGGATGGTAAAGTAATTCTAGTCGAATAAAAAGGTTTCTATAAGAAATCTGAAGAATTTTTAAATGTTAATAAATTTGGATGAACACTGTTCACTTATTCTCAATCAGTGAAGTTTCAGGCACTGTACGATTAAGCCTGCAACGGTAGGAGCTTTTAGATACATTTGCTATGCTATGTCAGACGTGAAGAAGTTGGAAATACGAAAGAAATCTAATATATCGCGTCATAACCTAAGAAAAAAAAAATGCAATATTTAGACCTTAGTTCAAGTATCGTAGAATGGTCTAAACTGTGTACGATGAATGTTTGCGCAATTTCAAAAGATGAGCAAATATTGTAGTGAATGAGTGTTCATAAATATATTAATGCATTACAGCACCTTAAAAACATCATAAGAAAACCAGAGAAAAGCAAAGAAAATCAAGTCGCATTCGAACTAAATAACAATATGTTGTTAATGAATTGAAGTAGATACGCAAACGTGTACATATGTTAGTTGTGTCAGACGCAGATGGAAAGATAAAAGTCATCATTAGGTTTGGATGTGTGTATGCGAGTGCCAGTGTGCCTGAGTTGCTTGATTTGTACTTTTAACTTCTGACAAAACTGCGACTTTAACAGAATACAAAAGAATTCAACTTTTAGTTTAGCTATCGCTGATGAAAATCTCAAGTCTGACCAACGTCATCAATGTAGGAATGCGAATATATATATATATATATGTATGTATTTGCGTGCGTGTGTAATCTACAACAGTATGAAGTGAATTTAATGAGGTGCTTTTCTTTTCTTCTTCTTTTTTTTTTCTCTTTTTTTTTGCTATTGTTGCCATTGCTTGCAGTACAATGTGTCAGATTTTAATTTTTTTTTCCTTTTTCTTTTACTTTCAATGTCAGTATTTTGTGTGACAGACATTTTAGGGGAAAGGGAAATGAGTGACTGCTGACATTAACCCAGTGCGATTTTTTTAAATTGTTTGTTAAGTAATACATACAGTGTTTGTCTTGGAAGTAGTCGTCATTGTCATGTACAGCAAGCGAATGCTTTGTGATATCAAATGCGAGGAGAAGAAGAATATCGCAACATGAACAAAAAATAAGAAAAAAAAAAAAATAAAAAAAAAACAACTTGCAACTGACAAAGTGTAAACCACGACACGCTTTAGTGTCACAACAGTTGCCATAAGAAACATTTTATACAGACGCTTATTCGCCCGCTCGCTTATGGTACTGACTTTACTGTGCATAGTAAATCTTGTATCTATCACCCACGTCAGTGTGTGTACGAATATATACATTTATACATGTGTGTATATACATATATAAGTATACATATATATTATATAAGCCCTTGTACATAAATCCATATGTATGTGTGTATGTGTGTTCATAAGAATTTGTGGGAAAATTTTATTAAAAATTAGTAACTTTTTCATTGCGTTGAAAATGAAAAAAAAATTTTATTTTTATCCTCATTTTTTTTTTCTGTCTTTTTTGCTCTCTTCAGTCAGCTCAGTCATCGCTGATAGATGCTTCATTACCATCTCACTCTTTTGGTGTCTCGTTAATGTTCGCTTTGTTGTCAAAAATTTTATAAATGAATTTTGTGGAAACTTGGAAAATACTTTTCAACTAATCAGCCAAATATTGCTTTCTTTCGTTTTTTTTCGTTTTTTTTTTTAAGATTGTGTACCTAACCCAAGGAAGTACTTTATGATATTAAAATAAAATATTATATAAAAGACATCAAACGACTGACATTTCCTGGCTAATTCTACGTTAATCATGTTACAAGATAGGTTATTTAATTTTCTTAAGCCTTTACTAGCTACAAAGATATTCAAAGGAAAAGTACGTTACCTCGTTGCTTAACCGCCTACTGGCGTACCGCAAAATATGAGTAATAATACAACATTTTTTTATACATAACTCCTTTATAGTAACGGTTCCGTACACGTTTTTAACTTAAAAAACAAAATTGAAGTCAAATCTGTTTGAATAATGTGGCTTGTACATAGACGTTTTAATTAAATCGTTGAGAGCAAATGTCAAAGTAAATAAATAAAGATATTTTCAGAAAGTAAGTCTAGTACGATTCTCTTTGAAGTGAAATCGATTTGAATACTCGTCACTGCAATGTGCAAATATATGTCTGAACTCCTCTAAGTGGAATTGGCTCTTAAAATAGATTGTCGCTTAAGCCTTCTGTCTTTCGTACTATTTTGTAGGCTAATTCAAATAAAGCCCTCAGTTCTTTCAGCAAAGTTTTGTTTTATAATGTCAGTAGACTCAAAGCTATAAACAACTAGATACTAGAACTAGACAAAGCCAGTCAGATAAGTAAGTTCCTTATTATTATTGCAAGGATTAAACTTTTTACCTAAAAACTCTTGCGTCTTTATGATCAAAATTAAACTCTACAGGAAGCAGTCGTCTATTGGGTTTTTCTATGCTCATATTATCACCTAGAATTTCCTTGTTTAGATTAAAAATTCGGTTTCACGCTTTGAGATAGTTCTTTAAAACTCTTACAATCAATATAGATCAGGATCAAAGCATCAACACAATATAGTGGAAAAAAGCCGCAGAAACATAACATGTCACTCAATACATTATTTCTCTTTTATTTACATTTATATTATATTTATGTTTATAAAATAAAAACTATATATTCATGTGTTGAATTGCATCAATAAAATAGAAAAATATTTCTGCTTAGTAGTCTGCGTGTTAATAAAACTTTATTGACAGCATCTATGTTGCTTTGTTTTATATGTTATACAACAAAATTTTTTTATTGTCAAAAATCATTCACTTGAAAAATTCAAGAACAAATTTTGAAAATTTTTTTAATGAAATAAAATTTTTGAAATAAAAATAATCAAATTAAAAAAATATACTCAGGTGCATGCGAATATATATGAATAAATTTATGGACCCGATAATGGCAAAAATTTCTACTTAATAGTGAGGGTGTAATTTAGACGGTTAGATCTACTTTTTAAAGAGAATATTCTCTTTGGTTTCCTTATAAGTGATTAATTGATCTTAAAACTTGTTTTCAAACTTGATGTGAATGTAAAATAAAAAACCCAAGAAAATCAGAGATTGAATGAAACTTTCCGAATGTAATAAAGTTTTAAGTAAAAGCGACTGCGACTTTCTGTCATGTCCTTCACTCTCACATCGTTCAGTTGGGAGCGTTTTAGAGGTTGACTGATGAGACACGAGAACGTTTTCATTTTAAGGCATTTGAGAGGATCTGATCATATGCACTCAAATTTCGTAATAATTAAATTCGGTTCAAATAGTAACCAAGAGGTTGTAAGGGTACGATCTCTAGATACGAAACTTATCGGCAAAAAGAAAGTCGCGGTGTGATTGTTCCTCGTTTTAAGAGCGCAAGAGTTTATTTTATTAAATCAAGCCACATGTGGAGAGAGCCAGCTGAAAATAAGGATGATAGTTACTTGTTTTGAAACGAAAAAGAGAGGGAGAAGAGAGAGACAGAGAAAGAGAGAAACAGAGATAGAGAGATACAGAGATACAGAGATAGAGAAAAACAGAGACAGAGAGACAAAGATAGAGAGAGACAGATAGAGAAACAGAGATGGGGAGAAACAGAGATAGAGAGAAAGATATTGAGAGAAACAGAGATATAGGGAAAGAGGTATACCGAGAAACAGAGATAGGAAGAAACAGAGATAGGGAGAAACAGAGATAGAGAGAAACAGCTATAGAGAGGAACAGAGATAGAGAAAAACAGACATAGAGAGAAACAGAGATAGAGAGAAACAGAGATAGAGAGAAACAGCGATAGAGAGAAACAGAGATAGAGAAAAACAGACATAGAGAAAAACAGAGATAGAGANGATAGAGAGAAACAGCGATAGAGAGAAACAGAGATAGAGAAAAACAGACATAGAGAAAAACAGAGATAGAGAGAAACAGAGATAGAGAGAAACAGAGATAGAGAGAAACAGAGAAAGAGAAACATAGAAAGAGAGAGATTGGCAGGGAGAGTGAGAGAGGGGTAGAGAAAGTTCTGGTAGAATAAGGTTTTGGTACAGATAAGGATATTGAAGAGGTATACTTATATACTTATATATATACTTATATACTTATCCGAATAGTATAAACTCTGTAAATAAAGGTGTTTAGGATGAATTTTTCATCATCAAAGGCAAAAAACATTCCATCGAGAGGGACCAATGGAAACATATAGAATCATAAGAAACAAGCGTTGGAACTGTACCAATCTAGGAGCGAATGTTAAACTAATATATAGAAAAAAAAATTTTTTTTTACGTTTATGTTATATTTTTGGTTTTCCTCAGATAGGTTTATAATAATCTTCAGATCACTATATATTATTGATGATGATCTATTTTTTGTGGACTAATGACTTAAAACCTTTTATGCCAAATTTCAAGTTTCTGCTCACATTCTACTGATTCCTATTATAAGGGTTTCAGCAAACGACAAAATGCTAGTGCACGCTCATAGGTAGTTTAAGAACATACAAGAAATCATATCTAAAGCGCATTTTTGCATATTACCAAGAAAGAATGAATCTCGTTTGATCCCTTGTGGTCTTGATAGTTATCAGCCGTAAAGAGTCACTTGATTTTCCAAAGTAAACAATTGTGGAATAATTGCGTCACTTACGCTGTCATTTCATAAACTTTGTCAATAAAGCATCAGGAATCACCAGATGCCCAGATGTCATAGTGTGCATGCGATCTACGCCTGCAAAATGAGCACCATTTTTACAGCACTAGATTTACATCAATGTTAACGCAACTAATCGCATTTTCGATTACACGATCATTTGATTGATTGCGTCGAAATGCTTTCAGGACTGCTCTTTTGTATTATCAGAAGGCTTAATCGCTTTCTTCGAAACTGTAAATTTGTTTTGATAAAAGGAAAAGTCCTATTGTCTACAATGAGCCTATTGTCTACAAGAGAATTTCATGTTCAACATGTGAGTCAAAATAACCTAAACTTCATCAGAAGATGCATTAGAGTTATACATTTTCAGACTTAATCGATGCTTTGTTAAAACATTCAGTTGCTTCATCCGTTAAGACCTTAAATCACTTCTAGATTAGCTTTCTTTTTTAATAGAAGGGAAAATAATTTGCATTGATTTTAAGCAGTGGAGACTATTTTCGGTTCCACTCCTCCAAAAAATTACTTTTGACAAAAAAGTTGGTTCAGTAGAGATCTTCTTCCGCTTTCACAGTTTAAAATCGACATACTCGACATACGGGACATAAACAGTCTGTCCTGTACTCATACCTACATGTTATCACTTATTAAAATTAAATTGCATTAAATTGAGTTTGCTTATGAGGGAAAGTGTTTCAATTTTCCTTTTTTTTTTGTTATTTTCCAATGTCAATCCTTACTTTTTGTAGCACTTCTTTCTCTCTCTTTGCTGCCAGTAATAATTTTAACAAACAAGTTGTAAATCAAAATGTTTCCGCTTATTGTAAAATTTGCTTATTTTTTATTTTTTTTTTTTAGTTTTACTTCAATTTTTTTTCACAATTTTTCTAACGAGTTGTCTCGATTATATTCCTTCGATCTGGCTGCCATGTGCTTCTGTCGTTTGTTTATTCTGTTTACATTTTCATGTCTGCAAAGTTTACGGGCAATGTAGTGAGCGATGAAGGTATTGAAGCATCGTTGCTAGGAACAGAAATTATGAAATCATCCGAAGACAAGTCCCAATGAATGAATGAATTATTTGGTATCGAAATGTTCTTTTGTGCAATTATTTTCTATTTGCTCACTTCCTGTTTTGTTTGATTTTGAATACAAGCGCTCACAACCATCATCACAACTAATTTTATGCATTGCTTTACCCTTTTACAAAACCATCCACCAGCGACAGATTCTCAACCGTAAAATAAAAACCGCCCTCTCAACCAAACAAATCGTTGTAATTGCTTTCCCTTGTCTTGGCTGCTGTTATCTGTCTTAACTTGATCTACATAATGCTGAAGAAACATTTCCAAAATAAGTATTAAAATGGATACGTGGATATGTGTGTGTGTTTGCGTGCTTTGCGTATATATATAAGTGTGTATGTATATTAAAAATATTTAAATTATATATAACACTCAATAAGTACATAGGATGACATATAGCTGTCGCCACTCATAACGAATACATATGGTTTTAGATAATTCAAGATTTCATGGAATTCTGACTATTAGTTTACAAGTTGTTTTAGTTAAGTTACTTTTGTAATTTTCGAAACAATGCAAAAATTCTGAGGGTCCTCCATTGCTTTTTAATCTGAAAAAATACAATTTAAACCAAGAATCTTCTTAAAAAATATAATGGCAATCCGTCCCCGTAGAAACAATTTATTGGTGATTTGCTGTCTTTAGATGAGATCCTATAGAGACGTAGGGTAATGTACGCCCCGGTCATTCGAATATGTTTCAGAACACGTAAAGAAAAGTGCACGAAATCATTTTGAAACACTGAAAAGTAAAGATGCGTGAATCAGTTCACACCTTATTGATAATAGAAGGCAGTGTATCTACTATTCTGCGTTTGCCTAAGGGAATGTTTTGTTCGAAGTACGGCTTTGCCCACTTTCGACCAAGGACAACGTGTTGATGATTCAAAACGCTGTTTGGAGTTGTATAGGGGAAATAAAAATTAGTTTTCAGTTAACCAGTTAGTCAAGTGAATAAAAATCAACGAAAGCTTTCCAAAGCGACTAAAACAACAAAAGTAGGCGGGAAAGGTTATGATATCCGTTCTTTGGTATGTGTATGGTATAATATTTACTGGCTATCTTGAAAACGGACAAAGGTTCACAGTGTACAGCATTAAGTAGCAGTATATAAACGTATATAACAGTATGTGGCACAGTATGAGACCATACATAACATCAACACAATGCATTGGGTCACAAATCGTATCATAACAATGACAAAGTGGCAAAAAGAATTAGCGATCCTGCGAATTTATTGAATGATATACATATGTATATATATCACTTGTATAATGTAACACTTCAGTGTTTATGTAATATAGTATGTTATATTCTGTTCGATAGCAGCTGAGTTTAACAGGCGTTGCTTTGAGTTTCTATTCGATTTTCAATGAATGGACGGGAAGAGAAGCGCAACCTAAAAAGCTTGACTAGAGATGTTTCAATGAGTTTGTGATTATTCTAAAAGAAAAAAAGGTAAAAAAAAAAACAACAACAAAGGAAAAGAAAAGTGCAAATATTTGTAGCATTTGCTTGAGTACCGCATAGTGGTGGTGGGGTTGCAGGCGTTTCATGATTTCACTCTTGTCATCGACTTACTTGCCCTTCATAGAATTGTTTATTTTGCTCAAAGATTAAAGCGCAACTCATGTTTCTGCAATTGTCAATCGCTTTTGAATCATTGTCAAGCAGTAAAACACAGATACTCAACCACTTATGTGTATTTGCAAATATTCACTGATTTGTCAGAGGTTAATTATGGGGCAAATGATGTCATTGCTTTAAGGGCAATTTCATTATTAATTTTTTTCTCTTTAGGCCGCCATTGTATGTTGGATAGAAGAAGCAAAAATGGGAAAGTTGTACACACCTTAAGGCGAATTTTGGATACCCATTACTTCGAAAGAAAACATAAAAATTCGAAACTTTTTGGCATTAAATGAGAGTATTCTTGCAATGTACGTTAAGACTTATGATGAACATTTAACCGAAGCAAAATATCGATATTGATTATAGTCGATAAGGAACGGAGGGAACGAAATTTTTATTAATAATTAAGTTCTTCAGCTATAGTGTGCTTTACCGCAGTTACAGATGGTTTTACTCCAGATATATGTCGGTGAACTTTGGAATACTGATATGTTTGAAACGTAATTAAAAACGGATTCGGTCGAACCATTAATGCAATTAGTTTGGGTGGAATGAATATATTTTTATTCAAGCCATTCCCATAAATTATTTCTTATCAAAAATAAATTCTTATAACGCAAGAAAAAATCAATTTTTATGTTTTGTGATCAGAATTGATCCAAATTACTGACTTGTTAGCACATTTACTGTGCTAAGTTTGGAGTGCAATCGTTTATTCATTGGACTATCTGCCATAAAAGGGAACTAAAGAAGAGCAAGCGCTTATATCGCAACATGATTTGGACTTTTCATAATTTATGAGATTAGTTCATATATATACATATAAAAGAATCATACTGGTCTGGGGTCTCGGCTTGCCTAACGTCTGTCATGAAAATTTTAAAGAGAAAAAACTCTCAGATCAAAATGAGTAAAGGGGTAGATAATTAACAAGACGATTAATTGTAACAAATTTGGATCACATCGGTTCACATTTCAGACACCCTCCCATAAAGCACTATTTCAATATTAATTATTTTTTTACAATTTTTCATCATTTATATAAAATTATCTCTTTTTATTACGTTATTAGCTTTGGATAGTAGTAAGCAAAGTAATGTTATGGTCAACCTTACCTACCCGCCACTGTATCTTTTCAATTAGTTTTCAGTATACATAGTTTACAAAGCTAAAGAGGGGCAAGTATGCATATCTGGTTGTTATGGCCAGATTAACAAAACTAATATATCCTCGTGGCGTAGCGTTTGATAAAATGGAACGGAAATTATGGTTTTTCTTGGTTAAGAAGATTATTTAATACAAATATTTTTTTAGGTGGCCGCAAGTATAATCTCTCCGCAGTGTTTCTTCCCGTGAAAGGTTTAACGAAGTATACTTGTTTATAAACAAAACAAAGTAATTTGTATACAATTCATTATTGAGATAAACAACTAGGAAACCTCTGCTCTCCTTTATCGTCTTATTAGGAATGATGTTCCGTAGATTCCAAAAAACCTTATTCGAGAATATATATGACGAACTTTGGTCTTCTATAGCTTTGTGAGTTGCAACAACAAACTATAATGCTAACCGTACATGATCCAGAAACGCATTGTCCTGAAATTTGGTTAATAACAATAATAATAATAACTACAATGGAAGCGGAGTCGTAGATATCAATGAATCATGTTTAAATTGTGCTTCGAAATATCGCTACTCCTACGGGTAGAGTGATACGTGCTTTCTATATGTTCGAATTTGGTGGAGTTTTTTTTGACTTCTTGACCTAAATTTAAAATTTTAAGTAATAAGAAAATTTTAATCGGCTTTGACCGAATCTTTTATATCCAAAATTTTCATAATATCGAAAAAACTATACTTGAATACTTTATAATATTGGGTGAACGTGACGGATTTTTTTCCATTGCTTTGAAAAACTTTGACAATTTTTACTGTATCCTTCGACCGATTTGGTTCTCTTTCAGTACCAGTGAGCTTCCAAGGGCTTTTAATGTTTTTGCGAAACTTGACCCAAATATTTAAATTTTTGCAAATACAGACAGACAGATAGACGGACGGACAAATGTACGAACGGATTTCCAATTTGCTACTGATCCAGAATATATATATACTTTATGGTGTCTCTAAAGCTTTCCCATGGTTACTGCAAACAATGAATAAAAAATGAATATATCCCCATCCTTCCGTTATAGGCAGGAAAAAAGGTCAAAGGGGCCTATAAAATCTTTGAGTTAACTTTTCTATGGTTATCTACTTAAGTAACACAAATAAAGTGAAACCTATTTTATGTTGCAGTGGTGCGTATCACACCATTCTTCCATATGTAATTAGTCGGTTATGTAGCAAAGGTTTAATCGAATTTTGAACCATACAACGCGATTATATAGAATATGGAAATTTTCTTGAACAAGTAAATCGGACAAAACTTTTGTATAGCCTTACGAAGTCAAGAGTTATTTTTTGTTTTGATTCTATAACTTCAGACTTAAAATATGATTAAGGGTAAAGCACATACGTACATTAAGATTTAAAATTTTCGTCTCAACAGATTTTTCTATGAGCATTAAGTCTAAGTTGAGCTTTAAGGAAATTAGATTTCAGCCTACAAATGGATAAGTGAAAGATATCAATTATAGTTCGTATAAAGTAACTATAATCTTGAAATAGTAAACCCAGTCCCTCTCTTCACTTCTCTGATTTTAACATACGTGGGCTCAACACTAACAAGCCTTTGAACTGTTTGCTGCATACGAATAGAATGTCTACGGAAAGACTTGCTGAGGGACATAAATTAAAACAGACAATTTAGAGATCTTTGACCGAATAAACTTCGTTCTCCTATTAGGAACGTGTCTTATCGCCAAAAACATGTTTTGCTTTTCATTATCAAATTTTGGAACAAAATTGTCGCACAACCAAAGGTTTTACTGTATATTGCTTCTAATATGTTCACCACTGTAACTTTGTAATGTGCACATAACATGTATATAATGCATACAAGTAACAATAGCGGCTACACTATAATGCACATTTAAATGCAATAAAAAGATATATTAACAGAAAAAAATATATATTCATACATATCTGTGGTTGTACACAAACACACCTACATTATTATGCATTAAACATAGTTTACAAGCTTTTTTATGATGCATTTAGAAATGATTTAAAAATGAAAAAAAAGGAGAAATTAAACTGAAATCCCGTTGAGAAAAAAAGTTGATTTTAAACCCATAAACTGTAATATGCATTAAATTTCGCAAAACTTTTCACATGAATAGTTGTAAAGAGCGAACTTTTCCTTTTCTCTTTTATGCTTTTTTTTTCTTGTTTTCAATGAATATTTCGTTGAATTGAATGGCACAAGCATAATGTAAACAAAGCAAAAAAAAAAAAAACCAAAAACAAATAAGTTATGGCAGAGGTGGGCAAACTGTACTGGTTGGTATAAGAGCAGAGAAGGTGATACGGTCGGAGCAGCTGCATAACCGCAGATACGAAATTGCAATAATCACATAGTCAGCATCAACATCATCGTTTGAAGGTTTCTCTGTTGCTACCGTTGGTTTTTGTGTCCCAACACACACCAAGGATGATGATAACACGTCACACAACTATACAAACAAATAAACGGAAAAATCGACAAACACATAACATTCATGCTTATATGCAAGTGTTTGTTGTAAGAGGCTCCGCGTGTGTTAACGTACGTGTGTGCGCCTGAATGAATCTATTCCATTGTATGAAGTCATTCGTTGATTCTAAGCGAACCATTGAATAATAATAGCAATACTAACAGCAACAACAACATAACAACATTCTAACAATTCAAGCTCAAAAGCTAGTGAATTGTTTGAGAACGGAACACATATATATATAGATATACATATATGTATACATTTATATGTATATATATGTAAATACATGTATATATTTGTACTTGTATATAAATATAAATTTATATAGACGACGACGACAACTCTGTTTGTAATATTAAATAGAAATCTTTGCTTTTTTTGCAAACGTAATGGAAACGGAAGTAAGCATATGTGAATACATTTACAAGATGTCATATTGCCATCAGTTAGTTGTTGTATGTGTACCATATTCTATCTATGAAGTCTAGTGCCTTTATGTGATTGTGGTGTGATCAGGATTATATGGAAGCAATGCCACTGGCATCAAGTGAGACTTATCTACAATATTTTTGTGTCTATAGATATGTTTGTATGTTTGTTTGTTTGTTTGAAAGTATGCGGTAGAAAAATAAAGCCAACAAATAAGTAGAAAAAGGAGAATTCGAACAAGTGTACGATTTTAACAACAATTTTGTTTTCTTGCCTGCCTGGCTGCCAGCTTGCTAGCAGCAGCTATCTGCCGGAGACATCTCGATTGATTGCAGTTGCAAAGCAAGACAGCACAAAAGACAAGTCAACAGCCAACAGAATAAAACTAACGTAAACTTCTTAAACATATAAACGCACGGTCACTCACACAAACGCATATACATATACATACAAATGTATACTAGTGATCAAGAAGTTAGTAGCGCCTTTAAATTAAAGATGTTTAATTAATAAACCATATTAGTAATTATGTAATTAATTATGTCAATAACTATGCAATTAATTTATTATGTAATTAATTAATTAATTAATTACGTGATTAAATAATTATGTAATTAATTAAATAATTATGTAATTAAATTATTAAGTAATTAATTTATTATGTAATTAATTTATTAAGCAATTAATTAATTACGTAATTGATTAATTATGTAATTAATTCAATTACGTAATTGATTAATTATGTAATTAATTCAATTACTTAATTTAATTGCCTGTATAATTAGAATTATTTTATTAAATAAATAACACGATGTTATTACTTATTACTTATTGCTTCATTAATCAAAAAATTACTTATTGATATTATCAGTTATGCAAATAACTCCGCATCTTTTATGCGTTTTTATAAAAAAAAAATTAAATATCCCGGGGCCGGCAGTTGCATTGTTGTTTGAGAGTAAAGAAATAGAATTAACATTAAAGTGGAACAAACTAATTAGTAAAGAAATTACATTTCTCCCGAATTAAAAAATTTAATAATTTTACGTACGATAATAGCAACGTACAGCATAAAATCCATTTGTATCGCTTATCGTATAGATTGCTTAACATATTCTGTATAGAGAATTATGTATACATTCTAACCATATTTTTTAAAGATTTGGCGATAGTTGGTTGGTAGTTGTATGGCATCTGTTAACAAAAGGTGTCATTTTGAATTTCGCGGCATTTTTAAGTAGTCAACATACAACTGCCGTTGTAATGACATTTCATAATTAAAAACTAGAAAGATTTCATATATTGATTATCCGCTACACACCCAGTCAATGTGCTGTAATAGTAAAAATTCAACATTCAATCTAATTAAACAAAACCATTCGGAGTGGCGAGGCTCCTATGTTTAGATACATAAAGAAGTGAAAGTGTGGCTCCGAAAAGGCAAAAGAAATACTTCCACTACACTGGAGTAACAATTTGGTACGATTATTGAATTAGCGAAAATGGGTGAAAATTTTTAAATATGCCGTGAACGGATACGCCAACAACTGAAAAAAATAATGCTGTGATAAAACTCTTGATATTTCCCTATTGTCGTTCCTCGGAAAATGTTAAGGTAGTTGCAGAAGTGGCCATATTTACGAAAGGATGTAAGGTACAAGTTGTGCTAGACTTCACTTTGGGCAGATATACGGCCATACAGACATGGCCGGATTTTACTGGGATATTGATCTTGAATACCGGCGGCTAATACACCTTTAGCTTCACTGGCAATCAAGGATCTAACGTTCGCTGCTTTTGCCATTATGGCGTTAAACTTTAACAACCATACATTTAAAGGCATCTGTTCCCTGCTATAGTTTTAAACACAGCTGTACTTTATTCGTTAGAGCTCTACAGCATAAAAAATCCAGTTGAAATTTAAAATGCAATAAACGGATTTCAATGAATTATTAAAAAACTATAAAAAGAAAGAAAAAAAAAAGTAACAACAAAAATAACAAAACTATTATTTCAACTCATTATTCAAGTAACGATTACATACATGGCTGATGTTTATCGTTATTCACTTTACTGGACTGACCAGTAATAATAGGACAACCAACTGATTGTGTTTTCACATAATAACTTCGCTGACAAACGCTGTCACTTAATGTGTAATTATCAAGTTGTGTTCGATAACGAGCCCGGAATAGGTAGGAGAGACATACATGCTTTTAACTTCGACTCAGTAAAGTCATATTACATTATAATACGCATAAGATAATGATGAATGTAGTCAGTCAAGCGCGCTATACCACACACCTAACATCAGATAAACGTATTTGTATGACCGGTTCGAAAGTTTTGAAAATAAATAAGTGAAACTTTTTTTTGTTTTAGATAAATAAATGTTGCAATTTAACTTTCTTTTTCTTTCCTCTTCTTCTTTTTCTTTTTTGGCCATTAATGCAGAATGCATTAAGTTCGCCAACCAACTTGGGAAACCCCTTAGATTATATAGAAGTAGATTATATGCCAATTAAATCTCGTTAACTATATGTTTAGCATTTATTTGTTTGCGTTTATCGGAAAAACTTTAGAAATGTCTTAAATCGAAAGGAATATATATATTAAGATAGAATTCTTCTTTAGGAAAAAACATTAAAGCTTTAAGGAAATTTGTTCGCTTACAGATTACACTTTAGCCACCAACATCCTTTATTAAATCTGCTCATCAGTTCGTCTTCAGAATTCCCCTTAATGTAAGCGAAGATATAAAGATTAGTATTAGTGGTATTAGGCATTCGGATTTAGCTTAACATAATGTCTGTTTACTATTCACTTAACATACTGCTGAGTTTGCTTTCGTAATTATCAAAGCATTAATAAGCCTACACACAAGATTATCAAAATTAATGATTATTACGATGTCGATATCATACATGGAACAGACAATGCAACGATAATTCAGTTTACACGGCTGGTGGTAAATTTAACGCATTTAATTTATGAAACATAATCCATCACTTTCGTTTAAATATCTATTCATAAATATGCCGTTACAATGGTTTATGAAACGTATACTATTATGCTTGTATAGCAACTAATTGTTTAAGGAGTGGTCTCTTGCAGTGTGTGTTCATATAAGATTCATTTACATTTTCTTATTCTTTGCTACAGTCTTTTTTTTTTTTTTTTTTATTAGTTTCTACTACACTAAGATCATCATGTTGCAATAAACATAAGAGAGGCATATCCGTAAATACCAGTTTTTTTATTGTGTCGATATTAACGCTGTCATTATAATTATTTAAATGAATAGTTAAACGCCGCTTTTTTGTAAAATACCATAAACGAAACAAAGTTAAACTAATAAAATTACGCAAACGATATGACCGAAAGGAAATTCGTTGACATACAAAGTTATAGATCAAATCGGTATTGCTAGGTATATTCGGCTTTCTTAAGCATCAGCAAGAGTTGAAATAGATTTATTAGCTGTACTAATATGAAAACTTGTTTGTTTTTTCTTTGAATAAAAAGGCGTTAACCCAAGAAAATGGTGACAAATGTTTTGCACAAATTTAACCTTCGAATTAAGCACGAACAGGAATGCTTCTTGTGTTGTCTTTTTTTTTTCATGAAAATCGAAGTAGAAATCTGTTATTTAGACCGCAACGGTACAATTTATGGAGTTTAAAGTTAACTCAAAGTTAGTTCATAGTTTAAACGACGAAGTCACTGTTTAATAAATGATCACAGCCGCAAAACTACAATAAGCATAAGCACTTATATATACAATAGAAGGCTAAATTCTATCAGCTTTTGTAAGTTTTATGTTGCCTGTCGGTCGGTTGGTTTTCCCGTGACAGCAAGCTCCTAGTTGGCGGCGGATCGAACTCTGAGTAATATCGAGGAATCGCTTCTACTCATGCTGACAATTGAAACCAGAAGTATATCAAACGATGTCATTCTGAACACCACTGTATGGGTTGACAGTAGAGAGTAACGGCCATCGCAATTTCTGCAGATATAGACGTGACATACTTAGAATTCTTTATCTATAAACAAGTAAGAAAGTTATATTCGGATGTGCCGATTCTTTTATAGCCACCACCTTTACCTTTAAAAAAGTGGGAAAATAGTAATAGATGGGCGTGGCAGTGAAATAACTTCCAATTTTGAGGCAGATATCTCCATTTTCCCAAATAGGAGAATCTTTACCACAGATATTACCCAGCTAAGCAGAGAGATAGTCGGACAGACGGACAGACGGACAGACGTATAGGTCTAAGAGGATTCCGAATGTCATACTAATCAGGAATATATACGTTTTATGTGGTTCCTGAGGCATTTCTCTTAATGTTACAAACATTTCTTCAAAAAAATTAAATTTCAATATTCTATTAAATCGAGTGGGCTTGGTCGATCCTTTCCATTTTCACACAAAGGCTACGGTATATCTAGCGCAATATTTGCGGAAATTTTTATAAGTCTATCTGCTACGGTTTACGAGTAATGAGCAAAATTCCAATTTTTTTTGCTTCCAAAAGCAGATGTGTTCAGCCTATATCATACAGCGGGCGTGCCCTTTGGCCAATGTTCTAATGGTCCTATCAAATTTTAAGCCGATATCTTCAATTTTACGGCCAGAATAATGTTTACCACAGACATTACGCAGACTAACAGACGGAAAAACGGAGAGATGAACAGACGGACATCCTTAAGTCGATTCTAAATTTGATGCTGATCAAGCATATATATACTTTTTGGGGTCTCCGAAGTTTACTTTCGATAGTTACAAACCAAATGACGAAATTGAATATACCTTCACCTTCGGTGGTGGGTATAAAAAAAAAGAGTACATGAATTAAAGGGAAGGCATGTTGTTATTACGACGTCCAGCGAGATCTGCCTTCTCCGTCATTATCTTTAACTGATAGTAAAAGACAGCGAATCCTATATTTAAATATCTTAAATATATGCTTAAGACGTAAACGACAAGGTAAACGATATGGCAACGAGATGAAGAATAATTTGATGTTTGCAAGAGAGTTCTGCTACTCAGACGTAAGGCAATTGCAACTTTGAATTTTCTGCAAAACTTCGCTATATTTTACAATACAACGAAGCAGCAGATTATGGTGCTTATTGATAAGGTGCGTTTTGTCAAACACACAAAGTCGTTTGCGATGTTTAGAAAACTGTAATTTGCAGAAATAGTGGATGATATTTTGGTAGATCCAGACCTGCTTGCGGACAGTCTTAACATATTTGAGGACTTAACACCAATCGATATTCAACAATTTAAGGCAAGTTTAATTTTTTTGGCGCTTAAAACTCATTGACTGCCGAAATTTTAATAAAAGCTAATAAAGTCCACAGTCATTATTAACATATCACTCAATAAGTTCGTAAAATCATTAATTGTTTTTTTCAACGTTCTGCCATTTTGCTATTGTTACAGGATGCATTGTCTGGATATCAAAATACTGCTATATACTGCTATATACGTTATGCAAAATCAGGTCAATAACGAGTCAAAATAAGTGAATAATAAGAAGACGCAAAGAAGATTACAGCATCAGGAAGAAAAAGTCGAAGATAGATTCGCAGTGGCGCCCTGCAGCACATTACCTTTAGCGTGTAGCACAAACAGATACTGGAGCGATTTCTTTTTTTGCTTTCAATTGAATGAGAGAGAAAACTTTACTTATATTGTAAGTACTACAATATAATAGAATTGCGAATTTTTTTTAAAAAGATGAGTCGATTATAGCCATTTTTTTCGTCCGTCTGTGATGTAAAGTAGAGAGGACTAAGAAGTTTTTAGATATGTAGTATTGATATCTATAAGATTTGCTGAACTGTTGCTTCAAACCGACAGGCATCGATACGGATGGTTGAATGGACAGTTTTGAACTCACTTGGAATCTTAAGTTTATGAATGTTATGTACAGTTTGTGGAGTCCTTAACTTTTATTTCCAGGCATTGCAAGTTTGAATTATTTAAATTAGATTCATATCCAATGTTAGGCTTGCAGCGGTAACATTAATATTTCTCAACCTTATCTAATGGTTATAGAAGTAGAAAAGTCGTTCATAACGACGTTAAAGCACAGCAGAGTTTAGTCATTTCGTACACAACGTTCGATAAATATGCTTAAATTTCAATTTAAAAAAAAATATATATATACACATAAAAAATTAAACATTTAGCGATAAAGCGAACAAATCTGATTATGATAAAACAATCACGAACTCATTCATGCGAAAATCAATGGATATGCAGATGCCAAAGGTTTGAGTTTTTTAAGCAAAGTTTTTATGTAATTAAAAGGACAAAGGAAAAAAGCCAACAAGAACAATACTGTACGAAATTGTATGAGTGATTGTTTTATGTTTCGTGCTTTCTATGATGCCACGTTGACTTTCGCTTTGTCAACAAACAACTATTCGCAAAATATCGCACAAAGCCGTAAATGTTCGGTTCAAGTGTTGCACAAGTATTTTGTAATGTTAGAAAAAAAAAACGAAAAATAAAACGAACGATATTTATGATGAGATGGTGATGGTGACACAATGACATTTCCTTGTGATATGCAAACAACGAAGCTTTATGTGAAAGAATGATGTAAAACCTTTTGTCGCATTAGTTGGTGTCAAGCATCAAGCAAAGATGATTTTGGAATGAAAGTCAAAGTAAACGCACTTTAATTTTGCAAAGAAAAGCAGAAAAAGTCATCTGTACGTCTCTGTCACTTTAACCCATTGAGTAGTGTTTTAAAAAAAGTTATTATTACTGTGTTCGAAATATTTAGAAATCAGAGCTACATCTACTAATGGGTTAAAGAAGAGCGATTGGTTGTCGTAAAATACACTGAGTTTAGAGATTTCCATCTTGAAAATGACCTTACGGAAATTAGATTTTCCAAGAAAATAATGTGTCTTTGATGAGAATATCAAACTCAAACTTCTCTTGGTTTATGCTAAAGTGTGAATACAAAAGTATCGATGTTTATGACATGACATTTGAAAGCTTTAAAATTCTTTTGAAATGAAGGAAATAATTGTTGTCTTTTTTTTATGAAAACAAATTTTTTTATATTTACACAAAAAAAAAACTTTTCTTGAATGTAAGGTTGAGGATCAATTTTTGCACTCCTACTTCTTTTTGAGATATTTACTCATACATCACAGCTAACGAAAAGTAATTTTTTAATTGCCTGAATTTAAAATATCGCTTCTTTTTCAAAATAAATAGTCCAGCCCAAACTTGTTATTGCGCGTATGTGTGTTTTGGATGCTTGGTGGAAGCTAAAAAGATAAATTACTGAAATCCAGGAAGCTGCTTGAATGGTAACAATTAGCGGTGGGCGAATTTCATATTTTTGGCCGTGACGTTTAATGTCACGTAAGATCGTAACAGTACAGTGAAAAAGTTAAAATTTGCCATTAATCATGATTGAGGAAAAAATGCTTATATTGTGCTTATATTAACATCGTTTCTCCTATTTGAATAGATTATCCCGAGAAAAATTGTTGAAAGCTTTGCATTGAAAGCTTGAAGTGTGGTAAACGTTGAACATAAAGCTAATGCGAAAGTCGCTTATCTTTTCATGTTCATTTTCCAACTGTTTTCTTTGACATATTTCCTAAGATTTGTGTATTCTTCTACTCTCTTTTTTCTTTATCCCTAAATTGTTTTTCACACTTTCGTGTAATTCTTTTTTCATCTAACTCTTTGGCTTATTCATCCCCTTACATCCTTATGTACTTACATTTTTATATCCTTCAGTCCTTATATCCTTCAATCCTTATGTCATTATAGTCTTGTGTCCTTATATCCTTATATCACTATGTCTTTGTATTCTTGAATTATGCTCTTATATCTTGATATCTTTGATAACCTCAAATACTAATATCCTCATTTCCTTATATTTTTATGTCCTTATATCCTTATATCCCTGTCCTTATATTCATACATTATATTTTTATATCCTGATAACCTGATATCCTTATGTTCTTATATTCTTGTATACTTTTATCCTTATATTACTATGTCTTTATATTCTTGTATTATGTTCCTGTATCCTGAAATCCTGATAACCCCATGTCCTGATATCCTCCTGTCCTTATGTTCTTATATCCTTATATCTTTACGTTCTTATATTTTATATCATATTTTTATATCCAGATATTCTGACATCCTCATGTCCTTATATTCTTATATCGTTATATCCTTATATCCCTATGTCCTTATATTCTTACATTATATTCTTATATCCTGATATCCTGATATCCTTATCTTCTTATTCATATATTTTCCCATCACATAATCTGTCAATTTCTCTTTTTCTCCTTATCGTCGTCATTCTTTTCCCACACTTCGTTGTGTTTTCATCCATTGATCTTATGATCATTCTGTCTCCTTATTATTTCGTATTTCATATTTCCTCTCCCTTATTGCTCATTTACCACAGATTTCTATTACTATTTCTTTCTGTCGCCTTTTCTTTTATCATTTTACATTTTACCACTTTCCAATTTGATTCTTATCACTTTTCCTTCCGTTTCGAACTCTCATCTCCTCATCAAGTAGTCTGCATACTTATTCTGTTTATCTCTTTATCACCGTAACTTCCTTATTTTTTTTTCGACTTCTATCATACTTCTCTATTTCTAATTCTCTCTCTCTCTATTACCTTGCCTTAATAGATATTTTTCTACTTTTTTCTGATCATATCGCCGTTTTTTTTAATCCGACATTCGCTATTTTCCTTTGCAACGCCCGCTGTACAGCTGAAATACCTTTCTTGGCTCTCTCTGTTTTAAATTTACCATATATCGTTCACGTTTAGATCTTATTACGGTTAAATATTCTTAACACCGAATACGTTTTCGACTTTTTAATGCCATAGTCCATATGAATTGCTCATTCAAGACCTTCTATTCCATCGTTTAAGCATAGTCTTGATCTGAGGCTACAGCAGAGTTACCCGTAATTGTCTATTTGTCTGCTTAGCTGCTGAAGCCGTAGCATTATTGATATTCTTTTTTATTGCCTGCTATTTTGTGTGCTTCCGGCTTTTATAAGTCCAGTTTACTGACCGATTTATAAGTGAGAAAATATTTGCTGTACAGTTTTATTGCTAGGTATGTCGTGTAACTCTTACAGAATAGAAATCAGTAACACGTTACGTTTACAATTGCTATTTAGATACTACTATTGCTATTAGAGATATGCTTTCTTTCTTTTTAGTATTTTAGTATTTAGTAAATATTTTTAAATTCTGGTTAGGAATAGAAATAAAAAGAGATAATCTTATTGCATTTGATCCGATCGTGTCAGTTATTGCAACCACTTATACCCAAATGAGTCTACGTGACTAGTCAATTGAAGTAACCCATCTCTGGTAAGAACCAAAAACGTAGTACTTACGTATAATGTGAGTACAAACTTGTCATTTCATGTAGATGAGTGAACTCGTCTGTGTGTGTGGGGAGATAGAATGAACTGAATCAACAAAAAGAAAAAAAAAATATATGCAAAGGAAATCTCTTTCAACACTCTGCCAACGTCATTTGTATATTGTTCGCACATTGACATCGACGTACAAATTTATTATAATGTCGACGCAATTTATGAGTACATTGCCTTACGCGCTCTAGTTGGCTTCAGTTTCAGATATAGCTCCACTCATTCATACATTATTCAAAAAGAAAAAAAATGAAAAAAAAAAACAAGAAAAAAAAAAGAAATTCCACGCGTATACAACAAGCAATATAAAATCTGCCCGCTCTTATGCGAGTATATATGTCTCTTAGCATCCCGTACTGCATACTGCACATACATTACAACTGACAAGATCATGGTGAACATTTAGCATTAAGCGTTGGGGATTTATTTTTGAAATTTATGAAGTGCGTTTTGTTGTCAACGTTGTGGTAACAATAGCAAAGGAAAATAACAACTACCAACTAACGGCCCACGCTCTCATCTAATGTTGCAAAAGCTAATTTATTAACAAATTCAAAGCAAGTCTACGCACACACTACACTGACAATAGACCAGCATTTTCTGCCTTCTTTCCAATTTTAGCACACAGTATGGAAATTTTATGCGTATAATTTGTAGACTCTCTTGTACGCAGGACATGCTATAGCAAATGCTTCGAAAAATCAAAAAAAAAAAAAGAAACTGACTTGTAAGACGAAATAATTACATACTATTCCCCTTACACCACAATCCGCACAAACAAATACATTTTCAAGTTAAGTTAAGTGATCAGTGAAGAGATTTGTATCACATCGCTGTTGGCGTAGAATTTCGAAAAGTAACAATTGTTCGGTTCAGTATGACTTAATTTGTTATTAGGCGTCTATTTATGTTGTCACATGAGTAGGTGGGCACATATAGTTCGACTAGCTCATGTAGACTAAAATATATACAGAATTAGCGGCTTTGAAAACAAAGAAATGGAAATTGCGTTAATGAAGGTTCCATTTACTAACCATAACCCCACCTACGTTACCAAGCAAAATAAATTTAAACTAAACACAATGACTCAACTTTAATAGACAAAAAAAAATATTAATTTCTTCTCGATATTATTAAAAATATAGCCATAAACTCACTTCAAATCAAAGAGAAAATTCTTTAAACCGTTAGAAATCAAAACTTCGAAATTAAATTAAAATCTTCAATTCTTCTTGGTTTCATTTTTATGGAGTTAGTATAAACAATTGACACCTTAGTGTAGCTCCTCACATAGCAAATGTAATTTATTGCACAGAACTACTTGCTATAGAAAAGTTAAAATAACATTGTGGAGGTGTTTCAAAAAAAGAAAAAGTTTGCCGCAGTAACTGCATAATTCGTAAGTTCTTACAATATATATGAATTTTATGACTGTTGCTTTTCAAAGAGTTACTGTCGATTTTGAAAATAAGACAAATTACAGCAGCTAAGAAAACTATACTCGGCTATGCCGAATATCCATTTATATCCACCAACTTTATCTTAAAAAAAGGTTTGAAAAAATTAAATTTCAATACTTTATAATATTAGAAATATATGCTTTATTGCGTGGTCTCTGAGTAATAAGCAAACGACCAAGAAAGCTTATGTTATTCTCTAGGTAAGTCTTTTGACCAATTTAGCCGATTTTCAATATCAGCCATATACGTGTAAGAACTTCCGAAATATAGTTCTACGCGACCCATATCTAATAGAGTTAATTTTTACGCCAAATTACTATTGGAGACTTATTGCATCATCAAATACTAAAAATTTAAATTCGGGTCATCTGAAGAACTACTTTTCGTAAGAAGAGCTATATCCGAAGTGATTAAAAAAATAGTCCCGCCCAATCTAAATTTATTTATATATATCGGAGTACAAGCTTCTGCTAATATTTATTGGGAAACATAAAAAAATTCATTTTTCTTCATATAAAGATTCTTTTCTAATGGGGTATTTCATTATCGACAGCATTCATCTTTGGGTCAAAACCAGTGTACGAAATTTATTGAAAATATAGCAAAAATTGCAATAACAACCCGTGGTTTAAATGCAAGAATACCTGAACAGACCTTAGACGGACAGACAGCAATCAGACAGACAGAGAGGCAGGCGACCTTAAATCGTTTCAGAAATTGATTCTAAACTGATTTTGAATCTGTTGTAATTCCTTCTAAGTATTACTTACACCCGCACGAACTTTAGATATAGACTTTAAATATAAAAGAAATAACGGACGGATAATATGGTGAATAAAATATTTTTTAACATTTCTCGATCGTTTTTTTAGTATGCTTAGTAATGACACGAAAATAAAGAAATTCAAAGTAAACCATAATTTCGGGCGAAGAAAGTAATATTATCCGGCATGAAAACTGTTCACAATCGGCATCATCATGTAACGAGGGCGCAATCAAGGGTTAGCGAATTTAAAGGAAGGATAGGTTCATGACAAATTTCAATAACTTGCAAACTATTTTATTTGCAGACTAATAGTTAGATGCATTAAGCTTTATTTCTTTTTACTTACAGTAATTTCCGCTTTCGACAGACAAAAGCACATCCATTTGACGCTGGTGGAGCTTATGAGAAAACCCGTTTTCTTAGCAAAGTTTTACGCAGCTGTTGTATTATCTGTTTCTGCTATAAGAAAATATTTTAAAATCAGAATTTTTTCATCTATTATAGGACCAAGAACTGTTTCAATGTTAATCTACGATATTTAAATAACGATATATATGTTTCGAAATACGACGCAAAGTTAGTACATGTATATTAAATATTCCCAGAGAATACAATGACAGCAGGATGAGAGATGCAGACCCATGTCTTCGGAAAAAATATACAGGGAAATGGTAGCAGAATTGCCTTATTGTAGAGAGTAGCGCACGCATCGAAAAAACTCCCACTTATAACTGAGAAATTATCTTTGCTTGTTATTTTCCCTTTTTGTGAGTGGCTAGACAAGTTTATGAAGTATTAACTTGTGAATTCGAGTTTTTCACAAAAAGTTCATCTGCTCACCATCATGATGCCGGTCATATAACGATGTCTAGCAAGTGTTAGCGAATTTGAAAGGACGAGAGATTCATAATAAATTGGTATAAATCTGCAAACTAAGTTGAAGTGAATACAGTGTAGTGATCAAGTGAACTTTTGTAAATTGTATATCAAAAAGAAACTGAAACAAGAATCAAGATACATTTAAAAAAAAAAAAGTGAGAAAAAATGGGTCGTCTCTGTGATAAGCTATTATGCTGTATATGCTGTTAGTTCACTTATAATGCAAAAAAAAAAAAGAGAAGAAAGATGACGTTAGCTTTGGTCGAAAAACCAACAAGAAGTAGGCAAGTTTTCTATTTTGAACGGTGAGAGTAAAAAACAAACTTTTTCATGCTATTTTTTGACTTGCATGCATATATAACTGCAGATGGAGGGAGATAAAGTTAGAAAGGCTAAATTCAACATCGTTAAGTGTTATGCCATGACCCGAGAAATTAAATTTTCAGTTTACCTCGTTGAGTATGAAAAATTCAATTAAAACATCAAAATGGTTTCAAAGGCTAAAAAATCAAAAGCTAACGCTTTATACACGTTTCCATACAAACGAACGTCTGTCTATCTATATGTATATTATATATGCTTTTGCATGACCACAAATAGTTGATGTTATCATTGAAATAATTCCTGCAAATTTCTTTTCGTCCAGCACACTTGTGAGCCCCCCGGGCTTTTATATAAACAAATTTTTATAATAATTGTTTACATATAGACACATATGCATATATACAAACAAGCATACATACTTACACAAACACACACACACACACACATATATATATATACATATGTATATATAAATATATGTTAAACAATTTGATCATTTTATCTGCGGATGATAAACTATCGTTCTTTTTTTTTCTTTCTCTTTGCGATACTCTCTGTACAACATTTAGCTGATGTATGCGACGGGAAAACGAAACGACAACTTTATTTATTTGACCTAGTTTCGTTTGGCTGAAACTAAAAGCCAAAAGCGAAGGACTACATATGTAAATACATACATTTATTACAAGCAAAACAGCAACACCAATAACAACAAAGAAAACGCAACAACAGTAAAAAGAAGAAAATGTATATTTACATATGAAGCACACATATATGCGAAACATATGCATATAAATATATACAACTACATGCATGTATATCTAGTGGAATAGCTATAAAACTTGCATAGAGGCCTACGAAACAAATTCTTATGAATTACTTATGTGACAACGACAGAATAACGGCAATTGTACAGTAACAACTACAACGACTAAACATATATATCTACAAATAACATCAGTATCAGTAGTAAATTATATAAATAGAAAGGTAGTAGTAGTAGTAGCAGTAGGTGTATAGGAATGTATGTTAGTTTATGTTGCTACTCTCACAACTCAATTGCTGCTGACATAGATTAATGAAGCAAATATTAGAACTGAGGAACGAGAGAAAGAATAGCATAAATACTTCGTGTTGTACTACAACTTGCAAAATGTTAAACTGTAATTCGGCCACAGTGTAGTGTTTTTGTTTGTTTTATATCTTTATTTTTACTCTCTATGTCTTTCTTCTTGATTTCTATGCATTTGCATTGAAATTAATAGAATTTGTTACACAAATACTTTTGATATTTTATCTCTTTTAACTTAAGCAATTCGTATGCTTATCTTTAACACCATCTTGAGCTTAAACAGTGTATGTAAATCTCCCTAAGTTATATACCTTTTCAACTCATGTGTAGTATGTAGAGTGAACAACGACTAGTAAGTCGTAGGTGATTGCTGATGAATGAATCATGCAATCTAAGCAGCAATACATGCAACATAGTTAATTCTGACGTATATATGAGTGTTGTTGTTGTTTTTATTAGTTCATTGCTTTCTTGCTTTTACTACCAGTTTTCTAAGGCTTTCACTTACATTTTTCTCTTCAATATTAGCAACCAACTGAGTTTTGTTAGTTATATCTTGCGGACGGCAACCCAAGTAAAGAGCGGCGACCTCCGCCATATAATTGAAATATTGCATAAAATGCATTAGTGTTATGTAATTGTATAACTGCCTATGAACCAGATACCTAAATTCAATTTATATAAATGTATACAAATATAGGCTTTTATTATTATTCAATGAACATGAAATGTAGTACGGTCATCAATATGAAAATGTGGTGCACCTTAGTGGTGACAATTCCATTATTGAAAAGAGGATTTGTGTATGAATGCTTGGATTTGCTTTATGAAAAGAATGTTTCTTGTGCGTTTAATGATATACGAATTCTCTAAATATAGTACAAACATATATCATAGTTAATACAAAAGCTCGGTGCCATGGCCGTGGAAAACCAAATAATCACAACGAAAGTCTAACCTCACATATAATTTCCTCTTGTGGACAAGCTAATGTATGGATACGCATAAGTCAGTTCGCGCGTAACTTATTTAAAATCAGTTAAATTAGTATTTTAAAATTCGTATACATTCGTTCAGTTTTTCGAGCGAACTTCCATGCTAGCGGTCGACACGTGTTGTATTCGATTTATAGAAAAAAAGATGAGAGGGAGAGAAAGATAAAAGATGGTTACAGGCGGGAAAAGAGAGGGAGAAAGGGAATAACAAAAAAAAGTGAGAAAGCGGACATTCAGAAAAGAGAGTGCACACACACACACACACACGTAGAGAGAGAGAAAATAAAGAAAACCGAAATTTTTCGTTCCGTTTTGACGCTTTAAAGGAAGGAAGCAGCAAAAGGAACAGCACCGTCGTTTGTACCAACGAAAAGTTGTAAAAATTTTAACCGTTTTATCCGTTATGGCAACGGACATTTAGGCATCACACAAATACAAACACATGTAGAGTAGAAGACGACAATCAAGATCGCAATTAGCAGAGTACAGTCAACACAAAAGCACTCAGAGAAACAAGGGATGCTAATTAGTAGTAAACATCGCAAATAGCGTTTTATGGCCCCGTAAAAGAAGTCGATTAATAATTAAGGTATTAATAATGTAAACGGTGTCCGGTCACAGTCCGCGCACGAAGTTCGGATAGAAGATGGCAGAGGCAGTAAAGAGACACCGTTAGCAAAAAAGACTCAATATTTAATAGTTCAAAAAAAGCAGTGGGTCCAACGCAGTACAGCGATGAAGTCAAGTCTGTTAGAAAAGACATTCAGAAGTACGGAATTGAAGACTAAATAACCGAGACAATGTAATTCAGCGATTTTAGAATAGCGAACTCAATGCAGATGCACCTCGAGTTTATTTATTAGGTTCGGCGGGAAAGTTCATTCGCATTTTATATAAAACATTTGAATCCAAGGCATTTGATGTGTTCCTCAGATGTCGAATGGTAGATTCAGAGTTCCTTTGCAATACCCGTAGTATTTGTTACTCTCCAACATGGACAACAGAATCTTACGTCTGCTATAAAGTAGTAGTAGCGGTAGTTATTTAATTTACAATAGAAACATTAGTTCTATGGAAATGCACCGAAAACAAAGGAGCGACAGTCGTGATAAGGTACTGTTGTATGCTGCTACTGGTAAATAAGAATAAAGCTGCTGCTGAAAAGGCATTAAGAAGCCTTTGGGCAAAAAAAAAAAAAAAAAATAGAATGTAATAGGAATACGAAATATAAATGGCCTAAATTTACTTTGTCACGAAAGGAACAAAATCGAATTCACACTCGAATGTTTGTGGGACTAAAAATCAATCTTGAATATTACATTACTCATACAAATACTAAACCAAAAAGGTTTAAATGTATTTATTACGTGTATTGAAACTCAAATAAGGGGGATGGTCACATATTTCGGTATTTCTGGTATTTGAATTTACACAAATATCTTGCGGCTATAAAGCTCTGAAATCAATAGACCATTAAAATGACAAAAACCGCCTGAGATACATGGACATACATCACAACACATACATTACAACATCCATCATCCACAATAATAGTATCATTGTGTTCGTTATCATGCGATGTGTAAATACAAATATTAACACATGAATATTGTTTTATTTTTTTATATACTGGCAGTTTTACATTCTAGCGGCGAAAGCCTTGAGGTTAAGGATTTATTTATTCGATTGGTACGAAAGCCATTTCAACAGTCACTTAACATTATAATTGCAATTTGATGACGAAAATGGCGAGAGAGAATAAATGGATTGAAGAGTGAGTTTTAAGGAAAATGTGTGAAAAGCTGTAGAAATCCGATTGTAAATGAAAAGTAATAGCTCGCAGACAGACATCAATAGGTAGGTAGGGCAACACAACTTCCTGCCGCGCTTAACATGCGAAGGAATTGATCCTATATAGCATACGAACGAGAGGAATGGGTGCATGATTTCGCTTCAACAATTTCAATAAGTTCCCAAACACTACGTACCTATGGTCGTGAATTAATAATCACTAGTGGGCTTTGTTTGCTTGCTTGTATCACTAGTGCACATACGTAAAGATCTGTAGGTAGAAAATAAATCAAAAGCTTATGTTTAACAAAAACAAATAACATTTCAAACACGTACCGTAAGCGAAGTTAATTTTTGAATGAAATCTTGATTTCTAATATATTTTCAATATTTTATTTTATTTTATATTGACTTACGTATGCTTTTGCATCACACATCTTAAATGGAACGAATGATTTCACAGATTGCATTTACTTTGATCGAAACTCAAGCCAAGGTTCGAAAATTTAACAACAAATATTAAAAAAAAAAAAAAAAAATAAAAGAAAACTATTCGTTAGTCGATAAATGTAACGAAAAGTTAAAATCAAAAAAATGAAATAAAAATTCTGACTGCCGGCAACACAGTAAGTTGAACATGAGAGCAAAATCAACAGCACAATTGCATTTGTATGCAAAGTAAGTACATTTGTTATGCAGGCGCGGGCTATATTTGTTCGTCCGTTCCTATAGGGAATTGGGCTGCTTTTGTGGATATAGCAATTGGCTCTACATACGTTTGCATTAGCTTTCGAATGTTCTTTTTTTTTTCTTTGATTATTGTTTTTGTTGTTCCATTGGCGACGGAATCGTGCCTCGAATAGTTGCACTGATTTAACAACTAGGAAAGTTTTGCATACAGCAGGCAGAAAAAAAAGAAAAGCTGTGAGAAAAAAATCTATAAACATTAAAAATTTGCATTCAATAAGTTTTCAACGCAAATGCTAAGATACACACTCATACACACACAAACATAAGCTATCAGTATTTACATAAAAACAGTGCACATGCAAACGCAGACAGAGCACTAAAAGAATTCACTCTTTGGCATGTCCTCTAAGGAAAACTTGATTTAACGTTTTTTTAGAATTTTTATACCTTAAGTGTTTGCAGATGTTTGGAACAACCAGAGAGATTTAAGACAGATTTTAATATACCGCTCGATTTAGAATCATTTTTGAATCGATTGAAGCTTGTTTATCCGTCTGTCTGTCTATACACCCGCCAATTCATCGGTCCGTCCACCAATTCATTGGTCTGTCCGTCAATCCGCAAGTCCGTCCGTCAATCTATCGGTCCGTCCATCCATCAAGCCTGTCTATCTCACATCTGTCGAATACATACTGAGCAGCAATCCTTTTAAGAATAGATTGGATCGGACCACTTTTCTGAACGCTGTGCATACTATGCCTTCTTTTGAAAATTTGCACTCTGAGCAAACTCTTTTAAAATGATCGGCGTGGTTTTGTATGTTTTATATCATGCATTTGTCTGCATTAATGATTTACACAGAATGTAGGTGTTCAAAATTTTTAGTTTAATAAATAACAAATAAACAAAAAAAAAGTAGATTTTCTAATGAGTCTAACATAAAACGTTTTGTTGAAATTCTTAAATGAATTTTTGATCTTTCAAACCAATGTTTTTTATTGTAAATTTCATTGAAATAATTTATAAAGTCATTCCTTGAATCGTCGGCAGAAAGTATATAGGATTCGCAATATATTTCTGATGCATACAATAAACGATATAGAGGAAATATATTTTTAATCAGTATAAAGGACAAGAGAACCGAATATGTCGTTTCCGGTTGTGCTCAAAACATGTTTTCTCTTTAATTCTGCTTTAAACTTGTCACGGTTTCTTGTTTTGATTTCTATGATGTATAGAGCGAAGTATCGTAATTTTGTGTTTCTAGATCGAAAAATTGCCATTTTTGACCATGACCTTGACTTACGAGATTAACATTACTCGTTATTTTTATCATCAATATCAGTCAAGGATATCAATATCATCAAGGATATCAATTAATAAAATGCAGCGTTGCACAAGTGAAAAAAAATCTTTGTTTCAACTTAAGCTTAATCAGTTCATTTAGTTAAGTTTCTATCAATTTAATTCCATTGAATCTCTGCATCTTTTTTTTTTTTTTTTTTTGATAGATTCCAGCTGCAGATATATTGAATTGAATATCATTTGGGTGTATAGCGATTGGCAATATGAGAAAATATATTCAAGTCGATAAAGTTTAAAAAGTTTTGCAAGCTTGAAATACATATACAGCCATTGCTGTGGATATAAAATCAGGTCGAAATACTTATAAGCTAGTAACAGAACTCAATTTGTACGATTGTTAGTTTACACAATAGTTTAAATAATTACAATCCTTTTAATGCGAGAAACATTACTTTAAACTTTGCACTTATAACCTTAGTTGAAACTGTGTATTCTTTAAATTAAGTCTCCTTTTTCTTAAACATAAAATGAAAAGGAATTATTTCAGTGATCCTATCTACTGTTTGTTTTACAGATCCAATAGTAGACAGAGGTATGAGATCAGCTTGAAAAAAAAAACGTTTATGATTTCATAAGTAACGTAAAGCGAAACGTTTATTTAGATTATTATTGACAAACTCGTACTTTTCAACACAAGTAGAGCAAACGTGTCCTGCCCTTAGACACATAATATTAACGACTCACTCTTCGATTATTTATGTTTTAAAAAAAAGACTTCTAAAACTTATTGTGTTTCTGAAAAGTAACAGGCACATAAAATAAATTCTCAAGTAAAGGAACTTGACAAAAACTTTTTAATTGCTTTCTATAATTAATTAAAATTGCTTTTTCTGTTGAATTGTGTTGAAGTACATTATTTATAACAAACTTATATCGAGGCATAGTCTTTAATAGTTAGCAGTGCACAGTGTATGTTATGTTGCTTCGTATGCTAAAATTATATTTTATTTGTTATAAAGGGCTTCAAGGAGAGCTTTTAATTGATAATTGTATATACTGAAGCGTAAACTTACAGTAACGGAGAAAAAACTAAAAGAGTTCACATTAGATGGGAGCAACATTGTCCTCGTTTCAACTTATTATATATAGATTGAATGAGTAAGCCTTCATATCTTTTTTCAAAAATCTGTGTTTGGCTTTTACCTAAGAATACATGCGAATTTTTTTTTTTGTAATTTTTTGTCGCGTAAGGATTTTAGTAATGAAGATCGTATAGGCAGAAATTGGAACTCAAACTCTTAACCTGCAGAAAAGAAAATTTACTTATAATCTACATGCTCTATATAACTAGAAGAGCTCGTAACGATTTATTCGATATAATGATTTTTGTATATTTGGCTAATATTTGAATAAAAAGGTCAATTTTCAAGCAAAACAATACAGTCCGATTTGAAAAAAGATTTTATATGTAGTACGTACGGACATGTTCTTTGTATTATAGTAAATTTGTTATTATTTATTTCTATTAGTCTGTTATGCCAGGACCACGAAATTGCTCTTCGTCTCTTTTTAAATATTCCTTCACATCCTCCTTCCTCGACCATTTTATCCTGCAATGTATCACTTTCGCAGCATCTGTTAAAGAGACTTCACCGCACGCTTTTCGCTTTGCGCGAAGCGAAGTGAAAAAGAAACAGGGAAGTAAATGTATGATTGATTCTATAGTCGTATTCACAAAATCAATTCTAAAAACTTCATTCTAAACCTTTTATTTTTAATCGTTTAATTTCAAGAAATCTATTTAGCTGCGATCTCGATAAGGCCACATTAGCACATTTTTTGCTTGGAAATGTCTTGGAAAGGTCATGAACACTTTCTGAAGACATCTGTTAGCGCGTTAAAGAAGTTAGAAGTCAATAGGGAATAGGCGTAAATTTGTAGGAGGGATTTTTGTTTTTTATGGATGGAGTTTTTTTACAGAGCTTCAGGAAAAATTCGTCACCCGAAATTTCAAGCAAAACTTTAGTTCTTGATAACGAACATTTTCTCACATATTCTAGGTGATCCACAAATGTCTATTAAGATAATAAAATAAAGTAATTTTTTTCTTAAAAAATCTATAGTAGTTTCATTCTCCTAAAAAGCTCTGCATGTGTAGCTTTCACTTAAACGGAGCACCTACACCCTTTTCATGTCCGTCGAATCAAAGAAGATCAATTAAGCGTTTAGCTCTTTTTGAAATCATTTAAATATAATTTGAGCGAAATCCACAAATTATCTATACTCGACTATCAATAGGAGACAAACTTGATGGAGTTGTAATGATAAAATCCTTAAGTACAATGATTTGCTTCAGCCGTTTGACGTTGAAAAAATCGACATCACTAATTATCACCAAATGGTGCTAATCTATTGCAATTTTCCTTTGAAAGGGTATGCATCGAATTGCTGCACGTTTCGAATATTCAAAGGAATAACGATCTTATTAGTAGATTTAAATATAGAAAGCATTATTTTTCCCAACACTGTTGTTTTCCATCTACATTGTTATTTGGTATATTATTAAATTTTTAAATAATGTTATGATATAATAGATATGTCACTCTAAAGTGTGGAAGCGTAAGAGTGTGTAGAGCAGACATTTGCATAATAATAATTACAAATAAATCTACATGTACACACTAATATGCCTGGGCCCGTAGCCTATATGACTTTATTTTAAATAATGGGTCGAGACAATAAGTGGAAGCTGTGGCGGCTTCAATTTACTTTCCAAAATTTAATTTAAACTTCTACCGGAGAAATTTTCGAAAGTCAGGGTAAATTTTCGGGCTATGTACACACATATATTTGTATAAGTTGTATATAAATGTCTATTGCGTACATGGAGATGTATGAATAAATTATCATTACTACCCTTAAAATTTTCGCTATAAGTGAAAACTAACAACAATATGTAGATGTATGTTGACTTTATTGAGAGAAAAAACATGGGTATCGAAGTAGATTTTTTTTTTTAATTTTCGTAGTTATCACCAGAAGCTATTAAAAGTTTTACAATTCATTCATCTTCTTTACAAGTAGACAAAGTAGATGACGCTTGGTAAAAAGCCTTTCAATGAAAATATTAGGTAGAAAAAATTTTATGTCAAAAGTCAGATTTTTTCTGAAAGATTGGATGACACATCATTATTCTCTAGGTTTCCGGCCATACTTCCTTTGCTAGTTGAAATTCGATTTATCTCCACCGAAAAAACTTCCCTCGAAATGGGAAATCCGGTGAAGTTACATGAAAATGTTCTCTAAGATAAAACAGAGAAGTAATTCGTAAATAAGTTCAATTTCCATTGCTTTTACAAATATGTAGAAAGTACCATTGTGTTATATTTTATAAGTAGAAAATACCATAGTGTTGTAAATTATAAGTAGAAAATATATTGTTACTTAGACGGACAGTCTATTTTGTACTGTCAACATTTTCGATAAATATCATACTATGCCAGCATTCAAAATCCTACGTTGGGTGTTCGACTATTTAGCGCAGATCACAGAAATTTTTCTATCATACCTTTTTAGAACAACCTTTGAAAGTTTGCCTGTCTATGTGAACGCTGGCATACATTTGTTGTTCTAAACTACATGTTCTGGTTTCCAAAAAATGTTGATAAAATTTGGTACACTTAAATATGTAGGCCCAAAAGCAAAACCCAAAGAAAATGGATTGAAAGTTGTATTTTTTTAAAACATTTTTCAGTTTTAACATTTCTCGACACAGAAATTTAACATATTAAATTTACGTAGAATATGCAGTGCATAATATAAGATTACTGTTTAAACGCTTCCCTTGTAAGTCTTAATGTGATAACAAGATACAATTTGTATTATTTTATTATTATAACTGAATCCCAGTGTGGGGTCGCCTTGAGAACGACTTTGACAGAAATAGTGACGCACACTGATTGTAATTCGTTTTAGTTTCCAGCTTAATCTTAAAGACGCGTTTAATAATAGGTCTACCAGGTCCACTAACGTGCTCAATTGAAAATCGTTGACCGTAGATTCCATAACAATCATGCTTCTCTTCAAAATCCATCAAAATTCAAGTAACGACCTAGAGGCACTGGTTGCGCTCTCTTTGGAAAATACGACAAAATTTAGTCGTAAAACCAGTAGAGAGAGAGAGAGAGTTATACCCTGCATTACTAGCGTAAAGGTATATTGGCTGTTTACCGACTTATGAAGGGTGATTTTCATTCAGGAATGTCAAGACGTTTCTCATATCAAGATTTTCTTAATGTAAGACTTCATAGAGATTAGAGTCAAAATAATAATAAAAAATGGGTCGCGAGTCCTACTACCTTGGTATTACATGCATCTATGCAAGCCTAACCTAAATCTTATCACAAGAGGTGTAGGGTATAATTTATGTTACAAAATGTAGAATACGTTGATTCACTTTCGATTTATTTTCGTGGAAGGTTTGTCATGGAAATTACGCGTCCTCATGATAACGACGTACGATTTTTGGGAATTTGTGATGAAAATAAGTGAAAAATTGTAATAGGTGAAATGAGTAACTTCTACAGGTAAAAGTGATAAAGTAATGGAGAATTCCAGTGTAAATAATAAATAAGAGTTTAATTCGACAATTTTGATCTTCCTCTACCCAAAACAACCGTTTCCTATTTGGTATTATTAAGTTATTTACTTTATACAGACTAATCTAATCATGGAACGCTCAAAATTGCATTTTCGACATTCATCACTTTTGTTGTTTGATTTGAAAAAATCTGCTGCCGAAGTCCATCAAAAACTTTTAAAAGCTTATGATGATGCCGCTCTATCATATCGCAATTGTCGGTTTTGATTTCAACGGTTTAAAAGTTGCGATTTTGATGTCAACAACAGCGAACGGCTTAGAAGACAATGAACGACAAGACTTATTGGACGAAAATTCACCTAAAACTCTTAAAGAGTTGGCGGTTTATGAATCAACTGTTTACATGCGATGGAAAAGGCCCAAAGAAGGGGAAATGGTTAACGCGCGAATTGACTGAAAATGCCATTTTGAATTGTTTCAACATCGCGATTTCATTGCTTGCCAGGCAAAAAGAGAATAGTTTTCTGTGGCGTATTGTGAATAGCGATAGAAAGTTGATCTACCATGGCAATCCCAAACGCAAAAAAAGCATGTGGTTAGTGCAGGAGAACCATCCACATCGACACCAAAGCGGAATATTCATGGCCATATGGTTTTGCTGTGAATAGGTGTAGTATATCGCGAGCTGCTAAAACGGAATGAAACTGGTACAGCGAAAATCTACCAACGACAAAATTGAACGAGGTATTGTTGCAAAAAAGACCAGCAATAGCGGTTAACAGACGCAAAGTCATCCTCTTAAATGGCAACGATCGGCCACATATTGCAAGAGTTGTCAAGGCTACTCTGTTGCAGCTCGAATGGGAAGTTCTGCCGCACCCAGTGCGCTCTGATTACCACTTGTTCATTTGGATAGGGTAAGACTTGATTGGCACGTGGTTTCACAAAGTTGAAGAATTGGGAAAATAAATCGATTCATGGATAGCCGCAAAATATCTTGAGTCCTTCCGACACGGTATCGTCACGGTACCAGAAAGATAGGAAAAATTTGTAGAAAATGAGGGGAACTATTTTGATTAATATAAATTGTACCAGTTTTTTTTTGTAATGTACGTCTACGGGGAATGGATCGGTTATCAGGGCTTTAACTTCCATATTCATTAGGAGTTTATAAACTTTCTAAGGGATACAATTTACTTCGTTTCGTAGGCATATGGAAAAGTTGTTTGTTTAAATCAGGTTCAAAAATATTTTTAATTTAAATGTTGGACACATAAATTTAAATATATAAAATTTATATAACTACACTACTCTTTGGTTTCTACAATTTCATTACGTATGTAAGAATTTACATAAGCATATTTATGATGTGTGCATGTATGTATCTAGGGTATATGCAAATGAAAAGCTGAGAAAAGCGAGGAAGTACTTAAGACATCCAGCAAGGAGCAAATACTAGAAAAGCGCAAGGATTTTTGGCTCTTCACATGAATGTACACACATATATACACATTCATAGACACATACCTACGTACACACATTCAAAATAGAAGTGAGAAAGTAATCATGAAAAAGCGAAAGTTTGAGTTTAATATTTTTCATTATTTTCTATTTATTCTGTATGTGCGTGTGTTTGTAAAGAAAACGGTTGATTGTAGTTGTATGAGAGGTTGAAGTGGTTTCTCGCCTATCATATGCCTTCAAGGCATTCTTACCCGTTTACCCATCCATGCAACCACTTGCTCCCTTAATCGTACACACATTCATTTATTCATTCATTCATTCGTTCATATATATATATATACGTGGCATTCATATAATAATTTATTCTTCCTGTAACATACGCTAAAATGCTGAAAAAAAGGCCCGGAAGGCGTCAAGGTTGTTGTTTTTTAGATTTATCACGGTTTTGAAACAATTCAAAAAGTTAGTGATAAAAAAAAAAACGACACAAAAGGCAAGCGAAGGGTGCGACTTAATTAAGCATTTCTTCCGCTGCCATTTTTATATGCCAGGTTTGTTATAAGAAATAAAAGAAAAGTGAAAAAAAACAATTTGAGAATAATAACATTATGTAGCTGAGCAAGTTTTTCCCTGATGCATAGGGTAAAGAGTGTTACCCCATATTCATAAGTAAGCGTATAGTTATTTACAACATAAAAACTGCGAAAGAAAGGCCTTGTTTTCTCTTAATTATGACTTTATTTAACGTAATTGGAATTCTTAAGGAAACTAACTTAGCGTTGAAAAATAGAAAATAAACTTAAACCCTAATTGTAATTCTTATGTGTTTTCATTTTCTTATAGGCGCCTCTCAAGGCAATTGGTTAACTATATACGTCACATAATTCAGTAGCAATGCCTCAAAATTATTTATTTTTTTTAATCTTTCAGGTCTTTTTGTTGCCGATAGAAATCTGAAACCGGACTTAAGCGTTCTTCATTAATTACCGTCACTGCGAAGAGAAGCTCCCTTCACAAATACTCACATAAAGGAAAAAAATACAAAACTTTAATGCTTGAATAATAGTGTGCTTGCAAGGATCGAATTGTTTGCTTTTTTTTCGAGTTTTTTTACACAAAAGTTTTATCTTCTAGCTGACCGTATTTAAAATTGCCAATAGACACTTTTCGATCTTTGTTTCTGAATACCCGACCGATTCCATTTGCAATGTGAACTTCGATTTTATAGTGATTCATAGTGGACTGAAGACACTTTGTCTGTTGCCATTTATAATGCGCCCGTTTTCAGAGCCGCGATTGTCCAAAAACGTTTGAGCATAAATTCTGCTCTTTTTTTATTTCTTCCACAGTCACTTGGATAAACCAACTACTTTGCCTAATTTCCTACTTTCCTGCGTCTATTTTCAAGTTCCTACTCAAAACAGTAAAAGAAGTAAAATGGTTGTTTAGTTCGCGTTATTTAATTCAAATATTTCTCTATTAAGTTTGCTGCCAATTGTACTTGTCTTCCCAAACTACGTTTACTCTGGGACTAAAGATTTTCTTAAGAGCACATTTGCACAAGACATAAAAAAATATTTCAAATTTTTCTATGACACTGTTGAGTATTTGATATTCGTTCCAGTCCAAGTTGATTTTCATTTCGCCATTTTTTAATGTCAATTTAAAGAAAACTAGAAAATCTGAGTAAAGTTGTGCTTTTAAATGTTAATATGCATGCGTATTGTGGCCTGAAGGTTAATTCGACTAAGAGTGGAGCTTAAATTCAATAAAAAAGAAGTGTTTGTTCACAACGAATATACTAAGTAAAGTATAAATATTTGAAGCTAATTGAGCTGAGTTACCAGTTACCAGATGCGTCTTACTTACAGCAAGAACTTTGTTACGTGGATACCTGTAAGCGTTAATGAAGAACAAAGTTTCCAGCTTAAGTCCTATCCTTGCCGGTTGTTATTGAAATTTTGCAATCCTTTTATTTTATTCTTCACTTTAAATTTAATTCTTATTGAAACAAACTCCCGATAGCGAACAAAAAAGATTGACAAATCGATAGAAGCCTTTACTGTTTAAGTTATATTCTACTAAATGGCCCCTTGTATTCGGTGCTTTTAGCAAATAAATTACTTTAGATAAATAAATTTCGGCATATCGTGATTAGTAAATTTCTTATATTATTACACAACTCTGCTAGGTCTGTTTAGATGCAATACATGTTGATACCTGTTCGTCTGCGTTCGTTTTTTTTTCTTTAATGACTTAAAGGAATCAAATGTCTTTCGAGGACAATTTTTGAAGACTTGTTTGTCTTTAAGATCGATAGTACCACAGGGACGGCCATACATGCCATACAACATTCTCTACTTTCTAAGAGGAACCGCCACTGGAGTATCGTTCCTTAAAAGAATAATGCGCAGTTATCAGACCACGTCACCCATTCTGGGGCCATCTTAATATCTTTGCTTTTCTCTCGGTCGTGTATCTGGTAGCATTGCGATTCTAGTCAAACTTGTTCATATCTGCCGAATTCATATAGTTACAAACATAGCCACAGTTACAAAAATCCCACGAAAAGTCTGGTCAAGTCTGCATACAAAGCACCGAAGGCTATATGCCATCATTGCAATGGATTTTCACTAGACAAACAAAGACTTTACTTTCACGGTTTTAAACTCAGTCACAACTTTCTTCTGATACTGTGACTACAGAGACTCCGTAACTCCGTAGATAATAAATAAGTGCAAGCCTACTAAACTAAATCATGTAAACAGAATTACTGTTAAAATCATCTGTTAAATTCATATCTGTTTATAAGTAAATTATTGTTATGTTCAAGTAACTTTTTTAAGATTTTAAAGATTCATTGGACGTGTAATACTAACACCAAAAGCTGCTAAGGAGCCTGTGATTTTAACGAGGCTTAAATATTACACAAATAATGGCTAAGCAGGGTGTCCAAGGAGTCGTTTAGATATCTTATTAAAGAAAATATTGTAAAACGTTTTGATATTAAATTCACCCATAAATGGCTCAGCGAACTTACACAAACTAGAATAATATCAAAAGCCCAAAAAAAAAGAAAAAAAATCTTAAAATCCGAAATAAAATTCTGTCGATGGTATTGGTACTGCTGCCATTGATATTGTAGCAATTGTCGTTGCTGTTCTTGTCGTACGCAACCATTGAAGAATCGTGAAATAAATCACGGATAATACCTTTCAATTGAAACTCATATCAATTGTATGCACATTCACACACATATACGCACAAATACTCTCAGATACAGAATCACACGCACATGTACACGAAAGCATACAAGCGAAAAAAAGCATATTTGCCAGCAAATAATAATAAAATCCAAATGTCGAATTTAAATGAATTCAATTGATTTTTCAGTTTCAATGAGTTGCTCGCTTATTCGTTGAATCGATTTGTAAAAAAATTATCGTAAATGAAAAAAAAACGAAAGAAATATGTGTAAAAGCTTTAAATTTTACAAATCGCTATATGCATGTCAATATCAGATACTTACATATTAAAGCGTCGGATTATTCGTCCATAGCCGATCTCCTACAGGTTGGGAAGACTTTAAAACACATAGAAACCTTCAAACAGAGCTCCTTAAAAAAATAATGCTATAAGAGTAAGTATAAGAGAGAACTTCATAACAAAATTTTTTTCAAATGCTTCCGTAACGCATAGTGTGCAAAAGACTCATTATTATCCATAAGTCCAGTCTTTATCCGATCATATTCAATAGATTCAATATCAAACAACAAATGGACTTTAAACAAGGCTCAGCAATAATTGCCGTTAATGTGTGGTAAACAAATATCTGGGGGTAGTTATAAAAATCAATAAATCATATTTTTTGGTTTGCGTCTTTGCAAAATATCATAACTTTGTGTCTTTACCAAGTTAGGAAAATTTATCAAAAATGTCAGACTTATGGCGGCTATTGCAATTTCTTGATATATCTTAAAGGACCCTAAAAGATATTAGAAGAAGATAATTACATTTGCGATACTCCCCACATATATTTCAAGACATAAAATTAATTTATTTATATTACGTGTATAGTGGGTGGTATATACACTTTTTTTGGGTTCGGTAATGATGGATCAGAAACTTCACAATTAAGTGGGTTTTCTAAAAAAATCTGGAAAATCCTTATTTCTTTTTTATACTTAAAAAATCTTTTTATTTAACATACATTTATTGTTACTATTTAGTAATAATATAGTTCTTTCGTTTAATGTTTGCTTTTCTCTTTTTGTTCAATTTTTTTTTACAATCTTTGTTGATTTTTTGCAATTTTCAATTTAATTCAATTAGCAATTATTTTAGCAGGGACACAAACCAATTTGAAGATAGCCTACTTTTTAGCAAAGATGGCGTTGTGGGCTACCCACGTTGGACCAACATCACATAAAAACTGTATGTATAGATTTTTACATATAAACTTTTTGCTTTACCCCAGTGATATTTTCACCCTATAAGGGAGACAAAGTAAGGAACTAATTGAAATTGCTTTCAATAGTCATTGCGCAATCTTTTTTGAATTCAATATACTTTTTCCAATGGTTTTTTAATTCATACGCCCTATTAATGTGACAATTTTCTGGGAGATGTTCAAAATATGTCTCTGCAACTGTTATTTAGTCATCATTTGTTCAACGACGATTTTCACATTAGAATATTTGGAGGGTTTGGAATAGATGATATTGTTTCATGATTATTCATTAAACCCCTTTTTTGTGTCTCAATATTTTTTGATCACTTTGCTTATTTGCGAATTAATAAATCGGACTCAGTCCGATCAGCAGTTTGTTGTTGAAGAGTAGTGAACCCAAATCCACGGTGACCATGATTGCCAATCGACGAGTAAAATCCAATTTACATCTTATGAAGAAAGGCCCAGCTTAATCTAAGATGATCACATTTAAGCTTACCTGAACCTCTGTCTATCTGATGATAGTCCATGTATGTTTCTGTTCAACCTGTAAGTTGGAATTTTTGAGATGTTTTGGCGAAATTTTGGTGCACTGATGTGTTTTGGCCGAACGAAAGAAACCTATTGAGAAAAAGGAGTAATGGTGGATCAAGTCGGCCAATTCTTACCATAATAACGAAAATTGATCCATAACAGACGTGAAAACTATATCTGAAAAATATATCTACTTTTTGTAACCCTTCTCATGCTAAGTATATTCTTATGACCCGTCACCTAGAAATGTAAGGCCCCGTCCTGAAAAGCAACTTTTGCTACACGGAAATATGTTTATTAGTATAACGAGGGAAAATATATGAATAATATTAAGACCTTTGATAAGAAAATTTATTGTAGTCCTTCTAAGCAAGGTAAACCTTTACATGGAAATAGGTTATAATTATTGGTATTTTATCACGAAATAAATGACGAAAAAAATTTTTAATAGTCAGATTTGCTCGTATATAATGTTTCAGATCGTTTTGCGAATGGCTAGCATTGCCTAAAAATTTCGCTCTACTTTCACAAAATCCCTTTGCATAGACACACATTTTTATACAGTGTATGTTCGCTTCGACAATTTTTCCATATTTTTACAAAGGCTTAAAAACACGTCAATTTTCATCAACTTTTTCAGCAAAACTAAGTCAGCATGAAATTTAACGCGTGTTCTTCCGAAAATTATGTCAATTGAACAATAACAAATAATTATTTCTAGTCATTCTATTTAAGTAATTGTTAAGCCATAAATGTATTAACTGGCGTAGCATGTAGCGTTGAATTGTCGCTAGACTTTAATTCTTAAACCATCTGCTTCGAATGACGTGAAAGTATTACGAACTGCTTACGTCGATACGTTTTACGTCGCTAGGAATTTCGTGATATTAATTAATTAACATTCATATTTGATAAAATACTTTAGACGTTTAACGCTATGTGTGTACACATTCGACTCAAACGGTCTATGATCATCATCGTTGAAGTCTGTAACAATTACTACAATTCTTAAAATATTTACTCATATATCTGTTCAATTTTAATAAAATCTAAATACCTTTGTCGAAGAAGAAAACCCATTTATAGTCGTCGATGAAGAGAAATTAAAAATTATTTTCATTTGTGATCGTAAAAAAAAAAAAAGAAAAAATGTTGTTGCGCGTCTTATGAAATACGAACTCCTTTCATTCATTTACAGCATGAATATGGTGTCAAAACATTTTAATGAATAATTCAATAACAAATGAATTTTTGGAAATTCCCGTATACGTCTTTATTTTTTGTTGTTGCATTATTCTCAGGAAATAATTTCAAAAATCGAAAATTGTTATTAAATTGTAATCGTAAATAACAGCGTAATACATAATTTCACGTAATGCCAAAGAAAGTGAAACACGATACATTTATTTCAAGAAAAAGGAAAACTACCCTTCATGGAAACATTTTCATTTTAAAACGAAAGAGCCGAAAGAGGGTAAGAAAAATAACCAAGTTATCGCGACATCGTAATTGACTGACTGACAAATTACACTTGAATGACGCACTTACTTTTGTATATAAGAAGCAGCTCTTAAAGGTGATAGGGATGAAATCGACAAATAGTCGAATAATTAGAAATTCGATTATTTGGAAAAAGATTAACAGGAATGGTATGCAATATGAGACTAGGTTGGGCTGATGTAGTCAATCTTGACTACTACGTTGCCTGCAATATCCAAACTGAATAAGTCTTCATATTACATTACAAAAGTAATTAGAAAATAATTTTACATTGGGTCCTAGACAGATGAACAGCTTTATTATTAGAATTTGATTGGCTGCGAATTTTTAACAAAACGTCACCTATTATATCGGAAGTTGATTTAAATTTTCATGTGTTTAATAGAATACCGCGATGGCGCAATTACGAGCTCTTATGAGAAACTAAAGCCGAGAAGCCGAGAAAGATTCGTGAGCAATTTCGATTTCAGTTCACAAACCCTACATAAAATCGTTAAAATTGATTAGTACTAAGTCCTTTCTTAAAGAGTACAATTAAGGAAGACAGCCTCGATAACAAAGTGTGTGTCCGGTAGTTCTTCTTCTTTCTTGCATAGAAGGAAAGGTTAGGAAATGAAACATTTAAAAATGTCAACACCGGACTCATGTTTAATTTAAGGGCCTTCGCGGGATGTAGTACAACTGACACAAATTTGAACCTAAAAAAATACATATGTATATGTAATTTTAATCTATATTACTATATCTAGTGAAGCACGAATGCATTTGGAAAATATTGATTTTTGTCTAAGGGGAGGAAACGTTTGAATGAAAAATTTCGATATTTGAAAAAGAGTGATTAAATTAACTTATCAAAAATCCGACACATGTCTTATTAGAATATGCTATTTTTAGATTACAGTAAAAAAATTCGAGTAAAGAGAATGAAAATTATTCAAGTTATGCTGCTTACCGTACCGTTTTCCAGAAATTTGTTTCGAGAAAAACGCGCTTAAAGTTTTGGAATGTGCTGTATAGACATTATTTTTTACTATAACAGATTTCCTATCATTTTTCTTCATTAGTCTGCAATCCTAGGATAATAAAAATGCCCTTTCATGTTTAAATATTCTGCTTCATTTTGTTTGTTCAATGATTTTTATACCAAAAGTATCTGTTTTTTCTGCATCTATCAAAGATCGGATTATAGGTTTTACACTACAGGTGAAGCAAAATGAGAAAACTTTACTGTACGTTTCTAATTTCTTACTAAGAAGAAAAAAACTCAAATCGCTTTGAGTCTTTTATCTAATCGATGGTCGTCTCTATGACAAATTTGCGTTTAGAAATGCTTGGAGATAAATAGAAATAAATTTTAAATAACTGTTACCCAATTAGAAAAATTGCAAATCATCAAGAAGTCATTTTATATAAACCAAACTTTTCGTTACGCTTGAGGAAAAGCCTGACAGTTCAAGAGGAATATTTTCTGTTGATTATATCAATTTTTTTCAAATATTCTAGCCTCGAATTATGCTATGGCACCACATCAATTGACTTTTATGAAGTCTACTCATCCACTTTACACTTGTGAACAAAATCTTAAGATAAAATATAAACTCTGTGAAAACCTTTCCTCTCGAAGCTCGAAGATTCATATTCGCCGCATCTAACCATCCTATGGATATCTTAAAAATAACTGCAGAATATAATACGAATAAAATGTTTAACTTTATTAAAGTGACTAGACTAACCATTTGGTCCATATTTTCAAAAAAAAAAAAAAAAAAAAAACGAGAAACGAGAAACGAAAGTCTTGGTTGCTACGGCTTGTCCCATTTATTGTTACTCCAAGAACTAAATTAAAACCAATTCTAAGAAAATTTACGTACTTAGTCACATACACACACACCCAAGTGAGTAGATCGAGGCAAAAAGAAATTGATATAAAATTTATTTATATCCATCAGCACTAAGTAGTTGTTGATTATTTAATGTCAGCGTTAATATTGAGTCCTTCCCTACATATCAATTAATAGGAACAACTGTGAGCAATCGATGATTACCCCCCCTACCTTAACTACGTCAAGGACAATTAGGTAGAAATTCTTTTGTGCGAAGTGTGGTTGCAATAACGATCCGCAAGATAACCTGTACGCGAAAAAACAGCCGAGCCATGGCAATGAGTTTGATAGAGGACATGGAAAGCAAAACTCTACATTATCAACAAAGATAAATATGGGCGTGTTATATTTATTATTTTCCTTACCTTAAAAAGTAAGAGTTAAATCTCGGTTATACAATTTTTAGAATGACGATATCAAATGGACTTATCTAGATAATTGATTTCAGAATTCCCTTAGGTGTCTTTATTTTTTTCTTTTTTTTGAATACGACAAACGAAATAAATTTTCTAATGTGCTTTTACAATCGGTCGAGATGAATGGTAAAACAAATCAATAGATGGATGCGAGTATTGCTCTTGATGATAATTTGATTTTGATTTTTGAATAACAACTTTAATATATCTTTAATCTTTCAGGTAATTACATAACAAAATTAAAATATTTACGCAGTGAACGCAATAATTTACATCCAAATGCAATATTTACTTATACACGCACGCATATGCAGATGAATAAACTCACACACACTTCTATGTTTAATATAATGCATGCATCGAAACATGTCTATTTGTTTGCTTTGTGGTTTGCCGAACGTAAACATGTTGATTTATTCAATTTTATTTCAATGATTGTAAATTAATGACAATTTCAATTTTTTAATCCTTACGTGATTGTATTTTGAATTTTACAAGTCATACACAAGCCTATGTGAATATATATATATATATATATTCGTATCTATGCATTATATAACATATAAATGTTTGTTTATTCGCAATGTGCTTAAAAACATATAAACATATAACCAACACTTTACCGCAACAATGTTTATCGTACGTATGAAAATGTTGGTAAATTCGAGTTGATGAGTTGATTTAAGCATATAAAGCATAAAGCAAAAAATAAAACTTAGAAGTAATTTTCAGATGATGAGAGATGATGTTGATAAATCAAGTTAAATCTCTGTCTATCTCTTACCTCAGATTATTAAGGAAAGTTATGAAATTTTGATCGTTTTTTTTTTCATTTTTCAATTAATGTTCAGTCTAAATTTGAAATATCTTTAGCGTTCAATAGATGATTGATGTGTATAAATTCCTTAAATTTATTGCTGTTTTCATCTCAATAGATGAGATTGATAGTTTTTGCAGATATCGGTCGGTCTTTAAGAGTTTTCCTTAAAATTCTTTGTACTATTTTTTAACATTTAATTTAATTTCTTTTTCGCAGAATTTAATGTCAAAATTAATGATGTAAAACTTTCGTAATATGTTCTCATGACTGTTATATGAACAAAACAAGAAAGGTTAACTATGATGTAAGAAACGCACACATTTTTAAAATAAATGCTTCCACATATTTTTGACCTTAGCGTGTGTGCCAAATTTCAGTTTTGGAATTCAAATTTTACGTCCTTAACAACATGCAACAATAGACCACAGATAGAAGGACGGACAAAGATAAATTAATTCAGAATTTTACACCGGTCATGAGCGTCTATATTGTACAGAATATTTAAAATAATTATTCTTGTGTATTTACAATCAATAATAAAAAGCCAAAGCTCAGACAGGTAGGTGGACAAGGATGTTGATAGATGGAAATCCAGTCGTGGAAATAAGGCGAAGTACAAATGAGTAAACAGATAAGAAAAAGAATAGACGGAGCGTTAAGAAGACTTCAGTGTATCGTGTCCTTAAATTTGTGACTCATCATCGCAAAAAGGCTTCGCTGAATGCACTTGTGAACTCACTTAACAGCCCTAAGTTTCTAATGTTAAAAGATTTTCTAATTCGTATTATTGAAAATTATATTGTAGAGGAGACGAAATTCTATTGTGAAAAGAACTAAGTAGACTGTTAGCGAAAAAAATGATTAACTCATAAAAGTAACTAAAATCATTTACTATATAAACGCGCCCGCAGAGTATACGTTTTTTTTAGCCTGACTGAGATGTGTAGTTCCATTTACGCAAGATGCCTCCCTCTAAAATAGTAATTCTAGCTTTGGGAAGAGAAAAAGTGAAGACATACTAGATGAATAGAACGCTTGTTATCATGCTGGTTGAGGTCGTGGCTAACACCTCTCTCTTGATGGATAAAGTAGTAGGTTAAATGCAGACATTCTTCATGGCATTTCAACTTGCTAAAGTTTTCATTCTAATGTAGCAGCGTACTTTATACAAAAATTCTTAAATTATAAAAATTTTTTTCTACAGTTCATATTCGATAAGCAGGTGAAAGTTTAGGCGTAAACATCATTTTATCATTTATCATTTTATGTGAAGTTTCTTTCCGAGAATTACGAAGAAAATGATAGAATGAATAAGCCCATCCACCTTCAGTGCTAGATATAAAAATTAGATTTTCGGCAGCGGTACATGTCGCAGGGAAACCCTGTAACTCTATGCTAAATATTTGTAAAGAATTCTATTTAGCTTTAAGTTAGTAAAAAAAGCTAAACATGAAATTTCTTTAAGAATCATTTCGAACCTAATGTAAAGCGTGTGTATGGCTAGCAAGAATTTGTTTTAAGAAAAATTCCTTTACGCAAAACTAAGTGTTTAATAACGCATTTTGTTCTTTAACACTCGTAAATTATTTGCTAAATACATGTTGTTGAATGATTTTCCAATTTTAAGAGGGATTTCAAGCATTCTAAAGCCAAACTAAGCATAGTAGAGATAACCAATTTCAAATATTCACTTCCAAGTTTTAATTTTTGATCGTTAGGCAAGAGGAGGGTGGAGGGGTGAAATAAGAAGAGAAACATGTTTACTTTTTTCCAAACGATTTGAGTTTGAGTCTAAATGAAAGCAATAAATATATGGATATAATAAGTATCCGTACATAAGATATGCGTAAGAGTTCAAACTGAAAGGAATGGTCCAATTAGGTATCTATATAATATAAAGAAGTTGCTACTGAGAAAAAGACGAAATGAATAAATAAATAAAGACTGTTGACAGCATTGCGACAAAATTGCACATGTGTTTGTGTGATGATAAGGATATAAAGTCAGTAAATAAAGATAATATTTATGGTTACACACATATGTGCATAAAAATGCATATGTTTGCGTAATCCAATGGTAACCTAAATTGTGGAAAATTGCGATGCAATAAAATAAAATATGGGTATAAAACGAATGCAAAAAGAAAGTAATCTCTACACACAGACGAATTATTATTATATGTATATACAGTACATACAATACACAATTACGTAACATAACAAAATTGACTCTTACTTCTGACTTGTACAGAAATAAAGTTCAGATGGTTGATTATGATGATGACGATGATGATTATCTATGCATTACCAAAAGTAAAGGATATTAAGTGTAATGTACTTATTGTAAAAATAATCTGAAAATCTTTCTATTGAATAGATTGAAATCTTAAGATATCCTTACGTTGAAAGCATTAACAACAATAAGTAGGAAAACATTATTTTTTTTTGGAAATTTTGTCGTTAAAAAATAAAATCACAAACTAATCACGTCGTAATAAAAATTCATGCGTAGTATCCTTAAAATGTTAGCAATAAAAGTTTGAATAGAAATATGTTCTTTCTTATGGGTTACATTCAAAGCAAAAGCACATATAATTTTTGCAACAATCGAATCGATCAACAACTCCCGGAACTAAAATATAGATATCGCATATGACAACAATTTCTTCATATTATTCTTACAAAGTTCAAATTCTGAAGCGACGCCTGCAAAGACAAAGCTGCGTACTCACTATTTTACATGAAAGTTTGTGCGTTAGGAAGCTATATTTCAAAAGATGATAGCGTTTACTCTCAGTTAAATGCAAATGTCAACATGCTATTGATTTCATATGAGAGCAAAATTGCATGACTTTCAGTTAAAATTAATGCTCCCTGCTATCAAATTTTCAGTATCTGACACCCCCCGTGATTATCATCTCTTTGAAAATCTTAAAATTATACTTCAGCGAAAAACATATAAATCAAATGATCACTGAAGGATCTTGACAAATCGTTATATAAGAATATATACAAATTTTTGAACAGATGAACATATAATATCGCTCTTGAAGCGGACTATACTGTTGAATAAAGTTATATATTGCCAAAAAGAAAAAAGAAAAAATTATTCATGCTTAGTCCCGGTACTTATTGATAGTTGTATTATAAGCATACTTTGTGCCATTAGATTCTAGTTTATGTGTCTCGAAAATATTCCGATAAATTTTTGGTGAGTTTTGTTGACTCATACACGCGACATACCGTACAATGCAGGACTAATGATATTCGTAAACAATCCAACAACAAAAACAAACAAACAAAAAAACGTATAAAGAGAGCTTATGCGTACAGCTTGAAAGAGCCACAAAAAAGTCATTTTCAACGTTTTCGTTTCGTTTTGCAAAAATTCTCGAATTCATTCATTGAATGTAATCGTGGCTGTAAAAACGGAAGTTCATTACAACGAGTGATTAATGATGGCTGCGTTTAACTGGCTGTAGTTGGCTGAATGCTACACTAAAAGTCCTTTCATTCGCAAGCCAGAGCATAAAATGAATAAAAAAATGAAAGTAACAATCAGCTTAACGCAAAAGATCTCGGGTATATTTTCATGTCGCCAGCCGGCATCAATTGCCATTGCAAACGCCATTAAACGGTTCATTAAATTGTTTTCCTATATATTTATATTTATGCGTGTATTTATGTGCGGGTTTTGTATCAACAAAAAAAAAAAAAAATTCGGATAAATAAATATGAAATTTAACAAAGAAAAAACGTGCTGAATACAGCACTCGCTATACGTACACGCTTGTTAAAAATATTTATTGTAATAAAAATTTTTACAACATAAATTTCGTACCAAAAAAACATATTTTGATATTTTTATATCCAACATTTAAAAAGCTTACTGAACTCGGCTTATTTTTATAATACAAATTCCGTAGGGTTCAAAGTCGACTTTCAAACAAAATTTCCGCTTAATTTCCTACTTGCCAGTGAGCCTAATGGCTCATAGAGCCATTGACTTTTTCCCAGGCAATCCGAGAATATTGAAACTAAATATGAAACATTCTCCAGATATGTTTATCACGAGCTTTCACGAAAGTTATTGTACTCCTAACGTTTTGGTGTTGTTCACTGACTTGAAAGTAAAATTCACAACTAGCAAGCTGCTCATAATAATTTCTTAGTTCTTACCAGTGAAGTTGTCTTCACTCTTACTAGTGAAGCTCTCAATCGAACTGAGAATATTGAAATGAACGATGAAAAATTCTCTAGGAACTTTTACATCCACTAGTTTTCAACATGAAAAGAATATTGGTCCACTAAGCCATTATGATATCAGAATTTCTAAGACTTGAATGAAATACAAATATGTTCCCATTTCTTCAAAACACTAATTATGTTTTATGAATTTTATGATCTTTTAGAAGGGCTTTGAAATTTAAGAGAAACTTAATGAGATGAATTTAAGAGGACGAGTTAGTCATTCTTTCGTAATACTTCCTTTAATTTATTTTGATGTTTTCCTAATTGCAAAAGCATACCATGTGATCAGAAAACCAGACTCATTGCAAAAATGCTTCGAAACTATCCATAATGGTGTGAAATAATTGGATACAAGGATACATCATTATCCTGCTACCTATAGATATGATGATGGGAATAATAATGGGGCTTATGGAAGACGATAATTAGCTGGGTTTCACGATTTGCCTTTCGATAGATGTGGTTTTGGCCAACATTCTTTTGCTGCTTTCTCCATTATCAACATGTGAGCTGACACGTACAAACAATTACAAAAAATGTATGCTGTTTGAGTTTCAACTTTAAAGTAGAACGAGGTAAGTCTGGCAATATTTTTATACCTATCAACGGAACTTTAGTGCACATTACTCTTTTCATTCCCTCTTTACGACATGAAAATGCAACTTATTAAATAATATTTGCGTAAGATTTGAACCTAAATGACTCTTATTCTACTCTTTGTTCCTGAATGTTCGTCGATCGCTGTTCGTGGATCCGTCCGTTCTTGCGTACATTCTTCCAAGTGTCTGTGCATTGATCACTTCGCCTTTCGGTTGTTTTTTCTCTCCCACTGTTCATCTATCTGTCTATACAGATTACAACCCAAAGCTTTAATATTAAAATCAGGCGCCGTTGATTAGCACAATCAAAGTTAGATTAAAACAAAAGCTAAAAAGGCTTGAGGATACTTTAAATGTTTGAAAAAGGAAAGACCGCAGCTTTCTTCGATACTCCTTAAACACATAAGAACAGACTTTTTTTCCCTAGTTGTGGGTGTTAATCACAATAAATCGTAACTAAACAATTTTTACACAAATTAGTCACCAAAAGACTCTCGTAAATAATATACTTGCAAAAAATTTCTGATCCACTGCGCCGTCCAGTCTTATCTAGTTTATCTTTGTTTAAAACATTTCGTTATAACGGAAATATCAAAAAAAAAACACCAAAAATTACAATTTCAATCAAATTATATTGAAATGCAAAAATTCATCCGTTTTTATTTATCTTCATTTTTCATTATTTACCAAATTCTTTTATGTAGACAAATGCCGTATATTTATAAGTCGAAATTATTCACTTAGTGATTTGAATATGACGTATAATATGCTTATATTCTATTTATTGGATGAAGATTTTATTAAGAATGGTGAGTATTGTGTTAATTTTCAAATTTTGAATCATATTTTCATTCTACCTTCTTCAACAACTATCGCCCGAATCGCCTCTTTCTCTCTCTCGCTTCAAAGGAGAATCGCCAAAAAATGTAGTACAAGAATATGCCCAACTCACCAATCATTTACCCGCATTTTTTAGGAGAAATCTGTCATAAAACATATAAAATATAAAAATAGGTTTCAATAAAACAATATAGAGTGTTTTGATTTCCTTGCGATACCAACTAACGGATATTTATATTAAATAGCTCAACAGTTGTTAGATTACATTGTTTTTATCAACTTTTAAGGTTCAATAACCATTGAATATTTAATACAAAAAATAAAAAATAAAAAATATATCTCGCGTATATATCCATCCGGACACACATAACAAAGTGTGAATATAACTATAAAATTCGTTAACAATGGCTGCCATAACTCTCTCGAATTTCATAATTAGTTGAAACCATTTACGAGAAAATAAAAGCAAAGCCTTCGACCGTGACAGTAAAAAAAAGAAAAACAAAAAAGAAAAAAAAACGAAACACATTTACACATGATGCCTGCAGCAAAGTTAAAATACCGAGAAATCAATAAAACCTATTTTACTGCCGCAACAATGACATAAAGTTTTGTATTATTTCTTTCGATTTTGTGGTTATTGAAAATCCGATCGTAAAATTAAAAATGAGAGAAACAAAAAAAAACGGAAAACAAAAAGACAGCAATAATACAATGTCAGTAATCTCAGGGTAAATATATTTGTGTCGAGTGTCGAGACATTAATGGCATTGAAATTGAGGACGTCAGGCAATATCCCTCGCTCGCAACCATACGACTTTGTTGGCATCTTTATGGTTTTGGTTCATTGTCATGCAGTGCATCTCTGAATCTTTTCATAAAATCATCATCATCAACACTGTCATTTTGAAAAAGTATTTTATTAAAATATCTGAAATCTTCTCAAAGATCCAATTTCAGTTTCAATTAAAACAAGAAAAGAAGAAAAAAAGAAAAACAAATCTCTTGATTAAAAATATTCCAAATATTTATACCAAATTATTATATATTTAAAGACATAAACTTTATGCTTTACAAAGGAAAAAACACTTTTTTTTTTTTTAAATTTCATTTCGATATATTTACACGCATACGTACATAGTGCATATCTAGACGCGTTCATGCGTTTGCTACGGGTATTCATCGTAAACAACTGGTTCTCGTTCATTCATACAAAAGCAGTGCAATGCAGTGCAGCTCAGTGCGATATAATTCTCTGCTCTGTTCACCCTGCTCTGTTCTATTTTGTTCTATATGCGATTCTGTGTCTTGCCAGCTTGTTGTCAATAACACCTATTGACAGTTTTACAAGAACATGTCATTTTTGTTTTAATTACCTCTACTTAAAGTGTCATGGCGTTGACAGCTCAGACAACACTGATGTAATGATGCTGCAGTGTATACAAAAGCCCAGACACAAATTGAATGCACTTTGACATTAATAAATTATATTAATTTTTCGTAAAATTCAATTGCGAAGAACAATATATTGTGAAGCAAACAAAGGATAGTCTCTGGCTATTACGTAAAATAAAAGGGAAAAAGATTTTAATGATGTCACAGAGAGTAGAGGTTAAGCTCTATTATAGAAAAACCGAAAGGTACATTAAGTTTAACAAATACTTGTAAAGCGTTATCATAATAATCGAATAAGCGTTTAGTAGTAAAATAGCAAATCTGGCCTCATATACTCTCGCTCTCTCTCTCTCTCTCTCTCTCTATCCGTCTCTCTCCCTCTCTCTCTCCCTCTCTCTCTCTATCCGTCTCTATCCCTCTCTCTCCCTCTCTCTCCCTCTCCCTCTCTCTCTCTCTCTCTCTCCCTCTCTTATGGTGTCTTTCAAAAGATTGACACAATGATTTAATATTCTTGCCCACTTTTCTAGACATTTTGGTCTCATTAAGCTCTTACCCTCTTAAGCAAATTATAAACTTTTTTGTTTTTTACTTTCTGTTTCACTTTCAAATTTATTTACATTTTAACTCATATTAAGTCTCTAAGCCTTATATTTTATTATTTATATTAATATACCGGGAGGTAGTAGATCGACAAGAGCTTAAGATATTAGGCCATATTATATATACGACATATTATATATACATTATATACGACTGTAACCCAAAATTTTTACGCCCCGTAGAAAATAATATAAAACATTTTACTTATAGCATTGCCCGTTTGTGGATACAAATCTTTTTGACAGAATATATGCATTAATTGGACAGACAGACAGTAAATCATAGATTGAATTAGAATAGTATTAATAACAAGCAGTAAGGGTACCGGTAAATACAAAGGAAAGTCATATGCTTCAACTGGTGCTGCCAGCATTTTCTACGTAAGTGTATACTATATGAGGTTAAACATCGTTGGCATATTGATCTGGTTTTCCAAGTCAGTTGCATTAGTTAGTGTTGGTAACATAGTTTGTTTGTTTGCAGCAACGCATAATGCCCAGCCGAGATTTCTCTTCCTCCAAGCAAGCATGGATATTTTTATACTTACAGGTCACTTATTGTTTGGTGGTGGGGTATAGGATCTTGTATACTTAATATTCTAAATAACTAACTGGTTGCAGTACATGTAGAGCATGAAGATGGTACTTAAAGCAGATGTGTCAATTTCAACACCCCTCCACAGGTAATGTTGCCGCACACTCTACATATACACATATACATGTTTATATATATATATATATATATATATATATATATATATATATATATGTATATATGTATGCATATGTTTAAAAATCTCTTCTCTGCATTTCCGCGTAACATTTAATCATTTTTTTTTGGTTTCTATTAACGAAATTAATTACCGTCTTTGGATTATAACATAAATGTTCGGGGTAAAAGAAGATATGGGACAACATTTGAAATTTTCAAGCTCACGGTGTGATGGTGTCTGTAATCCGTGTAAACAAAAAGTAAAAAAAAAATTCCTTTTTTTTTAATCTAAACACCCCAAATAAATCAATGCTATCCTATATAAGCATAGTTTAGATTAAAATCCTCATCTGTCGTGATTGATATTTAAGGTTTTACACAAATGTTTAATTTTTTAAATTAAAATAAAATTTTTAGGGATAAGATTTTTTCATGGTCTTTGACCCTTTACTCTGTAAAATAAGGATTAAAGCACATATGCTTACATTATTGCATATACGTGCACTTCATTAATATCATGTGAAGAAAGTAAAAAAAAAAAAGAAAAAAAAAGATAACTTGTGTTACAAAAGATTTTTCTTCAGAATCGCCAACGGATTCTTAAAAATCATTGTTTGTTATCCTTTTTGGAAAATATTAAAATGCAATTAAATTATATATAAATGCATGTATATGTGTAAGCGGAAATGTTCAGACATATTTTTTTTGTACATCTACAGACAATACAGACAAATACACATTAAACGTTTCACGATACGAAATGATTGTGATTCTTGTATAAAAAGGCTGCAGGTTACACATCGATGCCCATTCGAATCGTTCAATTACGAACATGTGAATATTCTCATTTATTCTTTGGCACATACATAGCACAAACAGGAAAAGCTCGCTGGCAATGAGTTTCGCTGATGCTGCTTAACACTTTCGGATAATGTGTAAATTTAAATATATATATATATATATATATATATACGAATTATACAGGGTTTCACTTATAGTTCAAAACATAAAAAATGCGATTTTGAAGTAATTGCTAGTAAGTCTTAAAGAATTAAGTAAAAAAAACATCATTTCATTCCATTAAGATTTATTTTTAAAAAACATATTATTTTGCATTTCTTCTCTTATACTTACGTACGCAGAATATGAAGATTTGTTAAAAGTTTTTTTTTTTAAAAATACTCTGACTGATAGCGAATGCTATTAATTGTGACAACTTACTTTCATTCTTTTTAAAAAGACCTTAAAAGAGATCCTCTCACCAAATATTCAAAATCAATGTCGGATGTGCATTCAGATGGTCAAAATAACTAAATGCTTCTTAACGAGGCAGGTTTTTTTTAAATTTTTTTCGCAATGAAAATTATTATAATATATAATTATAAGCGGCATGATCTTTCGAACTGAATTATTGAGTCAAACCTACATCAGACCTGTATATGTTCATAAGTAAACTCAAACAGATAGCGTTGTAGTCGTAAGCTTTACAATCAATTCATCGCCAACACATATTCTTGTAATATTTTTTCTACGACTCCTCTTTGTTTTTCTACTACTATATGCCTACCTATATACTGCTAGGTGTTTACATTGATTATGAAGTTTTACGTGTTTACGAGTTTTTTTACAAAGTATCCAATTGATCGCTAAGTAGACCAGTTTTGACTATGGATTTATGCTACTGCCCGTTAAAAGGTTATAATTTAATTTAATAAAACAGTTCTAAGAGATTCAATATTTCGCGACTATTCTACTATTCTATGAGTTAATTAAACTTAGCCTTAAACAAATGCAAATAATAATAAAGGGCCGGTTCTATCAAAAAAATATTCTCAATTCCTTTAATAAGGAGTAACGTCACTTTAGTAGCGTAGAAAACGAATATTTAAAAAAGAATTTTTTTAAATGGAACAAAAAACATCGGGCAACAATACTAGAGAAAATTACATAAAACCATATCAAGCGAGTATTTGAAAGTGAAACCATATTTCGATATCAAATTTTCATCAAATTAAACAATCTTTCATTGATGAATAATATTTAAATTTACGTAAAGGAAAAAAAGGTTTCACTTGTTTCATTAAAACATTTTCCTTAAATAGTGTCATCAAAAATTCAAATGTGAAAATTGGAAATTATTGAGTTTATGTTACTTGACATTTTAATAAATTTTGTTTCGAGTAAAACGCTCTTTTCAAACACATTTTTATTCTAACAAACATTGTATTCAGTTTTATTATTAATCTATCATCACCAAGACTACAATAAAGCTCTCTTTTCATGTTCGTATATTTTCCCTAATCCTTTTTACTCGCAGATGTAGTGCTGGAATCTGAAGCTTTTTATAAATCCTGTCAAAGGCAGAATTGTTAAATTTACTCTTTGGCTCATGGCAGAGAAGAGGACTAGGAGCAAAACCTATAATTATAAAAATTAACGACAAGAAATTTATCTCATATTTCTTGGCAAAGATACTGACTTCTTTCAATTCGGTCTCAACCTTATATGAATGCAACGGCCATCTCGATGAAACTAAGGTGTTTTAATTTGGAAATTCTTCTAAATGAAGACAAACACTTGAAAAATAACAGTGTTGCCATAATAAAAAATAAAGACATATTTCTGAACACTAGAAGTTTTTTAGTAAAAAAAAATTTTTCTGTTACTATGCTAAGTAGACTATTAAAGTAGACGTTCAAAATTACTGCTTGAAATCTATAGCTTAAGAAGGTTTTTTTTTTGGCGTTTTAGAAAAATCATCATTCCCTGATATGATCCCAGGAAAATATAAACGTTTCGATAAATACCTGATATATAAATATCATTATATTTCTGTAAAAGTTTTAATACTTTACTAAATAACGATAAAAAATTTAAAAAAACTTCGGACAATTTAACCAACTAATCTAATGGCTCCAACCCCTTTAGTCAGTTAGTCTTTAGTCACTTAGTCTTTAGCTTTTAGTCTTCTCCTTTCTTTTCCAATACCCGTTAAAAAGCAGATACAGATGCATTTAAGCAATGGCAGAGCAGCAAATCGTCAGCATTCGAAAATACAAGCTATTGCTGCTATAATTGTCGGATGTACAAAAATGCCCGAATGTGTAATGATTTGGTGGTTGTGCTGTTTACGTAGATTGGTTGCCTTTGTTAACATGCATATCAATGTGAATACGTATGGTTGGGTTGCAGCCAAAGAACACATTCCTTGAATAATCGATGAGAATAATTTCATTGATTTAACATAGAAATCGTTGTATACGAAATGAAACGATGAATTTTGAATGAATTTTTTGCTTTCAATCAACATTTATCTTTTGAAAGTTTTATTTTTTAAGCTAATATTAATAATTATTTATTAAAATAGATCACGATTTTCTTGTAGTATATAAGTGTATTTTCTTGAACTACAATATCCTTCGATTTGATTCGATACCCCTTGCCAGTTTTCTGGTCATAGCAGGATTCCAGGCTTATAAAAGCTCTTATCTTTGCTGGCAAATAACTGATGATGCAATTCATTTGTGACGTCCTCATTCAATATAAAAGTTTTGCCGTTGAAAAAATTGTACAGAGTCCAGGATAGGTAGTAGGTGCCAAATCTCCGCAGTATGGTGGGTGTGGTAGTACATCTCATTCTTTCTAAGTTGTAAAAACCCTTTACGAATTAGCAAAAAGTTGTATTAGGTTTCGCACTATATATCTATATATCTATATCTTTCCAATGATTCTGCTCTTTTCTGTTTAAGAAAACCATTTAATTGTGTCCAATTAACGGTACTACGCTGCAGAATTAATCACTACATAGTACGGTATAAGCTCAAAAACCGAGACGAAATATGAAATCCTAGCGAACATGAATATCTCATTTGCGAATGGTTTGAACCGGTTCATCATTTTCATTGCACGGTCTCATCATTACCTTTAAGAATGTTGTAAACAAACCATTTCTTGTTGCCGGTGATGATTCTCTTCAAAAACGGAGAGCATTCTTGACGCTTGAAAAACATGTCACAGGCTACAGTGCAACGGTGACAGCAAATTTCTTTCCCTAGGAATATTTGAAATCTGAATGTCGACTTTTGAAATCAAACGAAGGAATTTCATAAACAGATGAATTTGTTAAACACATAAAGAAAGTCTCTTTGGGTATCTTGTCAAGCTTACTCTAAGATTTCGCATATATCCCTACCAAAGATTTTTCTTTGTAGTTTGAGAAATAAACAAAATCATACTCTGAACCATCCCGAAGCAGTAGGATGATTGCAGGACTTTTACGGTACGGTACGGTTTGGTAAAAACTCTTGAAAAATTTAGTACTTAGTAAAAATCGCGATGCATGATCAATATGACGTTTCCTTTTCTTCAGCGGCCTCTTTCTCCTGCTGTCTCTTCAAGTACATTTTTTCTTATATTTTCTTCAAAACCAGGAAAGCTATTCTAACATTTGCAAACTCATATCCGACTCCGTAACACTGTCGCCAAATGTTTTTGTTTTAACATTCTCAAGCCCTTATTAAACTTTACTTTACTTTAACTAAAAATTTCGTATTAACTCTCAAACAGAGCCAGTAACTAGGCCTCGCTTATTGGCTCACTAACTAAACTTCGAATATATATACTAAATATTCTTACTTACATTACTCACAATGCAACTAACACTAACAAATTTAACACCATGTCCAAGATATGAATTTTCAAAATTCTCACTAGTTTTTGATCATAAGTCTTATACTTTCTTTCGTATTTCCTCTTAATTTTTTCGCTAAACGGATGTGACTCGATTACAAATCCATGCATAAGCAACAAATAAAACAAAAGCAAAAGAAAAGATATTCATTTTCCATGAAGTGTTGATATTGAAAATATTATTTAAATCGTAGAAAACAATCAAAAGTCTAGTACTTATAAGTACTAAGAAGAAAAGCATACAAAACCGTAAATAAATATAATCTTTGTACCCATAAACGCAAATCTCTCTGTATCTCTCTCTGTGTTTTTAATGTGACAATCGGCTTCATTGTGTTCTTCATATTAAAAGTCCTCTTTGTGCAAATCAGATTTTCTAGAATTTCAGCTTAGTAAACTTAGAGCATTCTTTGTAAGAATATTAATCTTTCCAACACTTTTTTTTTCTTGTTCGACTAAATACAGCTTAAGATTTTAGGAATGACTCTGCAGCGATTGTTTAACAAAGTAATGAAAAAAATAAAAATAAAAAAAAAACAGAACTATCTGTACAAACCATTTTCCTGGTTTCTAACGTTTTTTCAGTTTTCTTTACTTTTTCTCTTTTTTCGTCCTTAAGTTGAATTTCTTTTATATGCATAGAATACACATTCGTTTCCTTCGGTTCTTTTACTGCATTTTTCCTTTCATTTTCAACTCTTCGAGGATTTAGTTATACACAATGAATGGTTTAAACCTCAAAGTGAATCCTTTCAGTATATTTATGTATATTCGAACCTATTCACCTGTCTAGTGGTGTTAATTGAAACGCAAATCCTTACTGTTTTTTTTTTCTATTTTCTTTCTTTTTCCTTTTTTTTATTTAATTTTCCTCAACATTGATTCGAATTTCTTTTTATACGTATTTCATAGCTTAAGAAGTATTGCTTCAGACTTTGGTCAACAATTTAATCATATTTAATGGATTTGTGGTGTTGTATGAAATGGTATAGAAACCGCTTTTCTCTCTTTATTTCCCTCTACGTTTTGTATAAGAAATGAAAGCAAGCAAGTAAAATTTACATTTTGGTTTTATTCAAATCAATTCTTAAGAAAAAGTAGTTAAGTAAATTAAATAAATTTACAAATTTTTTAAAAACATTGAATTTCTTGCTTTTTAAATGGTTCGTTTGGTTAAGTCAAGTTCCTAAGAATCTGATGATTTGAAATTTTCTTTTTTTACATAATTGCTACACATTCCAATCAATATAGCAGGAGCTTCGTTTCATCTAATCTTGCTAAGAATTTGGACAAGCCAGTAGGTCCGATGATGGTAAACGGTCAAAATTTCTGTATACGAAGCGAAGTCTGCCACAAAATATATTATTATTCATATCATGCGTTAGTATTTGCGTAATACGTACCCTTAGCTCCATAGATAAAAAATAGCACGATCAAGGTATGTCAGAATATCCATTTTTCGGTATATTCTAACCGGCAGCCGGTGCAAAGTAGCGCATTCTTCTTTTCTTAACAAGCACGCGACAAGCTAAATGTCATTATTCTACTTTAAGTATGGGGCGTGCCACGAGATAGCGAGCTACTTTTTCTTTCTTCAGAATCTCCTTGGTGTAGGTATCAAAGAAACCGTCTTGGACAATGGAACGCGCAAATAAAATGTAGTTTACATAAAAAAGCCTTGTTGTTGATACACCTTAGTGTCAATTTATCGTCGTTACAAATTTTCCGGAATTGAGCAATTAAGGGTTGAAATCAATCATTGTGAACTACATAAAATTCTTTGGCAATACTACAAAAAACTACAAGTCTTACAGTGAACACTATAATGCTATGCGTTGAACTAAGTTATTAACGGAGAACAAATGTGCGTGTCTAGTGTAAGGATGCCTCTATGGTACGTACGTATAAGATCATCTTGATTGACAAACTAAAAACCCAAGAACATCACTTGATTTCGTACGTCCAAAACATAAAAAACTAAAAGTTCTCGGAACACGATAAATACAGACGACAGCATTGGCAGTGATATGAATTTAACGATCATGCTAATCAGGAATCGAGAATTTCTACAATTAGTTTTTAGCTGCAAGACTTGAATTTCCCTTCACATAAAAACGAACAAGCTCCCCAAGTTGTGTACTCTATTGCAAAACAAACGTCAACAGCGAATTCTAGTTTTGGCTCAATGACGAACTTGCGGCATTTGCAATGCAATTATTGGGTGATATGCTATACCTCCGCTATTTTTTGGTAAGTTTTTCAGCTTCTTTTTGTAGCGTGTTCTTTTTTCAAACGATTTGATGTGCCTGTTCTATTTTCTGACAGCTTACGTAAAGGTCTTGTTCCACCAGTTGTATAATTTCATCGACTTTTTTAGTGAATGGCCGACCAGAACGAGATGCATCTTTGACATCAAAATTTCCGAAACAGAATCGAGCACACCACTCTTAGTTCGATCGTTCACTAACAGTATTCTCACCGTACACTTTAAAAATTTTTCATATGTTTTTGCAGCGTTTTTACCTTAGCATCACATAGCGTATTTCTTCAGATATTATTTTCAAATCAAATATAACTTTTTACACGAGCAAAGAATTAGAAAACTATTTTCACAAAATATGTAAGCTGAAATATCACCTTTTAATCGCATGTTCGTCTGAGATAATCAGCTGAACGTTGCCAGATATATAGCCATCAACATCTTCTAGTGGCAAAACCCGCGAAGATATAACATATCATCCAATATATACACAAAAATGAACTATTTGTTAATAGGACTGTCCCTAAGAGACCACAACAGTTTGCCGGATATTGGAAACAACATTTTATGATGTGTTCCCTTAATTAAAGGAACTATAAAGTAGATATTGCTAACTCCTCTTTTTTGACATATTTTCTACATAACAATCTACCATTTGACCGAGACCGGTCAAAAACCTTATCGTTAAGCTGCCGGCAATCGATCAAAAATGACTCCATAACCAACCAAATAATTAAAGTTTCTATAGTTTCAACAAACGTCTTAGTGAAGAAGAGCACTTGTTATGGGAACTAAGTTTAGCACTTTTCATTACGAACTTCGGATACATTCGATTATGAATTAAAATTCTACGAAGCAAAGATTCTTATCATTTATATAGATTATTTTTAAATTTTATTTTTTATTTTCTATTTTGAATATTATTTAAAACGCTTTTACTATGAGTTCACTCGAGTGTGTATGTATAGCTTCTTAAGATAAGAAAATAAGGAAATCAATTAGATTAAATTATTTAAGTGTTCTTAGCTAATTAGATTAGAGTCTTGGATGTCTTGTGCGTTTGCTTAATAAAAAAGTTTTAATTTCTTCTTCACTTTAAACGAATTTTAAGTGAATTTCAAGTACTACAGTTTATCATCAATACAATAAACGTTAATTTTACCGTTCGAAAGTTCTATTATTTTTTCTTTTTATACTTAATGTTGGATTTTCATTCCTCTCTCTCTCTCTCTCTCTCTCTCTCTCTCTCTCTCTCTTTCGCTCTTTATTTTGTTGTCTTTCGCTTTATTGGTAAACATTATAATTTTCTTTGCTCTTTAAGTCTTCTTTAGGCATAATTTAATGTTTGCTAATTTATTCTGAAGCAGGAAATTGCTTTCAAACAAGTGAAATTGTAAAAAACAAAACAAAAAATGTAATCAACTTTTTGCAAAGTTTTCTGGTTTAAAAGAAGCGGATGAAGCGAAACAATAAAAATAGTAAAAAAGCAAGAAAATTAAAGATGCTTTATGACGAATCCGCGATACCCATCTCCTTTCGAGCGTAGGTATAAAAATTGCAAATTTGTACGGTAATAAGGCCTCGAATCAGTTAGGCGTTAGGGACCATTTTCACAATTGTAAGATTCTCTTAATACATATTTGAGCTTTACTTTACTTACCATTTATACTTTTTTTTTTCAAATATCAGTCAATCGGAGTATGTCCCCTACATGTGCAGGCTTCATGATGACGAAAAAGAATAATACGTAGGAAGGAGAGAGTAATACACGCATGCTTTGAACTGGAATGGAAAAACATTAAGAATGCCGGCAAAATGAGCTCTACAGGCAAAATCCAGAAAAATATTGGACGAATATTTCGTAAAAGCTCTCTTACCTTCTTAGCTATTGTGTCTACTTGAAAATTGGATGTTTACGACCAAATAATAATACATAAATGCTTTATGCTTTATGTTCAAGTTGAGATATTTGTGACTCTGAGAATTCGAACAGTAATCTTTAAAAGTATGGACGGACGAACTTAATTAAACCAAACTAAAATTTCATGTTCACAAAAAAATATAAATACAACCCCTGATAATTATTTTCTATCTTTATATTCTATATACTTTATCGGGAAAGGGATTTTTTCAAGAACCTTGATTTGATATGGATCAGTGTACCTGTGTGTACCTGTCTGTTAAAAAATATTTTACGGATATTTCTTGAGTGTTGTTATTAAGCCCATCATAGATGGAGAGAGAACTATACTGGTTTTTAATAATATCGAAAAAGTGAACGTAAAACATAATAGTCTTGGCCAATGTAAACTTTTATGTCGAATTAATACTGTCCATCTGTTATAGGAACTCTCAGGAGACTAAGGAGATTGAAAAAACTAGAACGTAAATTTCTAAATTTAATCATTTCCGTTGGATTCCAAAACGCTTTAATTCTATTTACTTTCATTTACTTCCGGAAAAATAATTGAAATAGAAACACGTAAGGTTCGTGATTAACAGAAACCTTTCTCTTATAGAGCCCTCTTAATCATGTTATCGCGGACTTTATGGACTACGGAATATTTACATTTTATTGTTCAGCACAAGAAATGGTACAGCACAAAAATGGCACCTAAACAAAAACTATTCATTGTCGTATATAAACGAATAAAGAGTGATTTCATTGGCTTCTTTTTCAACATTTTATGCTTCGTCAGAAAACTACTTAAAAGTTTTAATCTCATGTATCTCAAATGAACTGAATTGAAACATAAACTTGATATAGTGTCGATGCTATCTATCTAGTGATGGTGGTATTAAGTACAATTAAGATGAGTCTTTATAACGGGATATTTAAAATACCTGAGAAACTTTGAACGTCGTATAAAATTTTATATGACAACAGCTATAAATAAAAAATATGATGCTAAAGGGGGAAAAAATAGGAAACTTGAATTTTTTTTTTTAAAAACTTAAAAAAAATTTGTTTTATAAACAAACTTATAAGGATTGCATGAAGAAATTATTGCTACAAGTTGTTGTAGTACTTTGCTTGTTGTCAACACGTAGCCTTTAATTAGCAATAAAAATAATTATTGCTTGAAATTCAAAAAAGATATCGCGTGAAGCAAAAGCAGTGGTAACTCTCGCTCTCTCTCTCCCTCTCTGTAATCAACATCACAATAAAGTAATTAAAAAGTTTTTAATCGTAAAATTATAAATAACTCAAGACACTTTGTCTTTAGCTTATTTACTATAGAAACTTTTTCGAAATGTATGCGTATTTGGAAATACATACGAAAAGTAATAGAATAGAACGAATAATTATAAAACTAATAATTATGAGGTTATTCAATAGCAAGGGTTACGCGATAAATCTCTTTTTTTCCTGGAAAAAAAATATCTAAAAATCGAATCAGAATATATACCTCCTTAGGGAAAGACGCGAAATGTCCAGCAATAGGCATTTGAGACTAAGTAATCAATCAATATGAAATCACAGATTATTCAACTTTATCCTAAGATCTACTCCTCAGATAAAATTGTAAATAAGAGTCTATACGCAGTTTAAAGTAAATTTTAAATTTTGAATACATTTTCTCAAGAGCTGAGAATTTTAATATAAAAAAACTTAAATTTTATGAAACTATCCTTTGTAATAACAATCGATGTTGGGTGTCCGGCCTTCGTCTCAAGTATTCATCTTACGTATACAAACAAATAAATTCAACTTGAAATTGAAATAATTGCGTATAAAAATGTTTACCATTAAGTGGTCAGTATTTGCCATCCGTCGTCTAGTATTTTTGCTTTCTTTTATAATAAATACTTTTTAAAACTGTATGAAAATACAATACATGAACGAGTAGTAGTCGGCTTTCCCCAGGAAAGGTAAATGATCCTCTAATAGATATAAAATTTATATCAACATTATTCGAGATACTCCTGCTCCCGATATGCCAGGATAAGGCACTAGGCGTAGTTTACATAGTTGTCCATCTGGGATGCCACAACCAGCACAATATTTCCCGAAGAACCATGCCCAGCAATCAGGCAAGACGACATTGTCAAGTTTGTTGACATAGTAACATGTAGTACGAGGAGCTACCTCCTGTTGGCTACTTGATCTGTTTCGACCTGTGGATTTTCTACAAATTCCGGAAAGCCAAACCTATTAACTAATCTTAAGGATAATTTGTACTCGGAAAGTCATCAACACATTACAGCGATATACATGATGTTCTCAATGCTCAACTACTACTTTAAACAACTATTAAAAAGCAGCGTTATTATAGCCTAATAGTAAAGCACCATCGAGATGTAAAGTCAACTTTTTACAAGAGGTATTTCTCCCGACGCTTCCTCCTATCTTCCACTAGGAAACCCCATCGGTGGGTATCTATAATCAGCCTGTCCATCTCTCCCTTTAAAGGCTTAACATTTCTAGCGAAAACCACGTCAAGATAAGAGTTTCGGCACGTTTACTTTCTAGAAGGCGTCGATGCTTCTTTTTCTCCTGGTAACTGTGGGAATGTAAGGCACGCTAAAGGAATAACGCATAGATTTTCAGTTTTCCCTAAATACGAAAGAAAATATAAACCAATTTATATTATTAAATTGAATGCAAGGTCAATAAAATAGAAAAATTTGGGGCTTAGTAGATTAGTCTAGTTTTAGTTTTAATTTCTTAGGGCTTATTAGGACTTAATATGTAGACGGATGGGTGAATAGAATTTAACTCTATAAGTTTTGTTATTTCTTTTTACTAATCAAGACAAAAATAAATATTTTAGAATCATTTCTAAAAGCTACAAACATTTGATGAGCTTAGCACAACCCTTGCGGTAGATATCAGTAAAGAAGTTGGCAAAATATCGCATAAGCCCATTTACAAGCAGATTTAAAAACATTTGTGTATGTTTACAAATAATGCAGAGTCCACTTAGATTCGTTTTTTTCTTCCTTTTTTTATGTAATAAGAGGTAATGGTGCATGATAAAGAGGGCACTTCTTCACCATTAAACCACAGTTAGTTCCTCCTTCTTAAAATTGCGGAAATAAGCAAAGAAAAGCTTTGGCCTGCTAATAATCCCTTATTTACTATTTATAATATTAAAGAATAAATATTATAGAAGAGAGACTGTGATCAAATAAACTGAAACTTTATTTCATATATTTCTGCACAACATGTTATAAAATTTTAAGTGAAAGAAAGACTTGCGCTTTAGAAGTTTGGTCAGTTGTCCTTCATCTGTATATAAGCACTTCCGCGAAGGCATTATAACAAGTTTATATTATTTGCCAAATTGTTATTTTATACGAATTGTGTTATTATTGTTATTTTTATGAACTGTGTTTATTACGTATGCGAATATGTATACGTAAATGAGAGTAAGAAAGTACAGAGTGTAGGCCAACGGTTTGTTGGAAATTTGCTGAACATTTGCTTTTTTCCTATTTTCGTATTATACACTACATTATTTTTTGATACGGATATACTTTAGCAAACTAAGTTTGTGCGCAGATACATGCGAAACTCAAAATGACTTGTTATAGATCCGCAACATTGATTGATATCATTCGATACAAAATTTTTTTCTATTGAAATTTTTTTCAATATATATCTGCTTTACTCTACCGATTGGGATTTTCGAGATATTTCAGTGACATTTATTCCTGGAGAAATGTTTCCGACCAATGCCAAGCCGTGAAAAGCAATGAAAACGAGCGAGATCGAACGACTTCCATGACAACCCTGCGCATAATGCTGCGTTATTATTTTTAAAAAATCGTTATATGATAGAAATTTCTCTGGATCGAATAATAGTTTGCTTACTAAGTCAATCTAAATGGGTTAAAACTTTTTTTGAATCGCTCTATAATAAAAATAAACCCTTAAATAACAATGAGATCTAATGAAAATATTAATATTGTTCTAACAAATTTGTATTACATTGATCAGTTTTTCATATCCCTTCCGATAACAGGGCTTCCATGAGAAGTAAATCCTTCTATGTTTAATTACCGATAGTAGGATATTTAATGTTCAACCTTGCTTGACAATAATTTTAATTTAACATGATTTTAGTATATTTTTCCTTTATTTTATACATGTAGAATAAGTATACAAATGTATGTAAATTAATGTGTATGGTTTAACCATTAAACGCTACAAAAATCGAATAATAATAATTTTCCATTTCATATTTTCTCTGTTTAATGTACAATGTTTTTCGCTTCCTTCGAAGAAAATTACAGAATAATTTTTTTTATTTACCATTAAAAAGGGACTTTTCACAGGCTTTCTCTTCTCTTGTTCTTTATAATGCTCGTATTTTTCTTTTTGCTATTTTATTTTTCATCGTTATTTCAGTACTTTCAATTAATTAACTTTATTTTCTGGAAAAAAATTTTAATGCATTTTTCCGACTGCCCGGCCCGGCCAACTGTTATTACCGGAGCGTATGTTGATAGTGCTCTTGTTCAGTTATTATTGTTGTTCTGATGGCCGGTTTTAAAAACACAAAAGGTAAAATTAATTAAACTCTACAAAATTTATTGGGCTTATTAAAAAAAAAAAAAGAAAAAAAATAAAGAAAGAAAGAAAAACGAAAGCAAAAAAAAAAGACTGACTCTAAGCAGACTTTTAAACGAAGAAACGGTACAAGGTTAGGTTAAGTTAGCTAGAGCAGTAGAATAAATAATTATAACCGAACCCTCTTTATGCAACTTTATATCAAACAAACAAACACTTGTAGAAATATCGGAAAATTCTAAAAGAAGAAAAAAATGTGTGCATAGATATCTATTACAGGAGTTTGCTTGTTTGAAAAGTCAAATAGATCTTATTGTGCCCGTGTGACAGGTTGATGGTGCATAACATTGTTTATACAAATGGTTGCGGATATAATCAAATGTATCCGCTTGCTAGTGTGCACTCTTATCCGTACATCCATTATGTCCTGCATGGAGAAATATTTACAGTCTTCGCATATGTGCATAAAAGCACATTACTTAGACTACGCATACTGGCATGAATATCCTTGGGCCCTGGACAAACGTTATTTCTCTGTGTCGTTTTATTGTGACATATTTTAAAACACTAAAGATCATTAAAAGATAACCAAACAGCATGTTCATGATAGTGTCGCATATATGTATACTACTACTACTACTACACTGCACCTCATATAGTTGTTTGTTTTTCATCTGTCCGTTTTATTGCTAGCGAACATACACACATACAGTACACCAGAAAAGGTATGTACGTTGGTTCACTTACTTGATGTCTCACACTTGTTTTTTTTTTTTGCGTTTCAGATTTCATCTTCATATTGTTTCACTTTGCGGCTTATTTTAACTTTTACGCATTTCGTATACGAGTATGCGGGAGTTGAATTAATTATTATATATATTATATATATATATATATATATAACTGAGATTATATTATTTCGCTGTATACGTATGTCTCTTAAGTACTTTTCGATGGCATTTATATACACTTTCTATCAATATGCGTAAGCTTAACAAGAGCAGTTGCTTAGGCGGTAATTTTCTAAATCTCATTGGTGCAGGAGTACTATGCAAGAAGAAAGAATTGTTTTGCGAGAACTGATATGCCTCCATTTTGTACTTAAAAAACTGAAAAAATATTTTTATATACATTCGCATGTGAAATTAAAAATTCTTTTTCTTTGTGTAATCTCGTGTTACACAAGATATATTAAGTTTGTGCAAATGTCTGTAACATTCGGAAAAGCTTAAGATATTCTCACGTTTTATTTATTTAATTAATCGATTCAGAACCATTTTTTAAATCGATTTAAGCGTGTCTGTCTGCTTTTCTGTTTTTCCGTTATCTGTTTGAATGTCTGTTTGTCCCTCTCTTTGCCTGTCTGTTCGATGTCTTTCCAAGTAATGTCCTCTTCTTGTGTGAAATCGAAGTTGAAGTTTGCGACATATTTTGACGAAATTTGGTAACTGATCAGATCATTTTTAGGACCACTACCCGTATAATATCCCATTCGAAAAGAGTCTCTTTATGATAAAATCATATTTTCTAATATTTTTCTGCTAACCTTGATTTACCCAGCAATCAAATAACTACAGGAAAATGACCAATAAATTAATGTTAATAAAATCAAGAATCAGATAAGAATCAGGTTCAGTATTAAGTAAAAATACATCAAGAGAGAAGAGATTACATAGATGTAGAAGCGACAAAACATGTCTCTCCATCCGTCGAGTTAGCGGATAAGTAGCGTATAGCTAGCTCTCTTTGCTTTATGTGCCAGTAAAGTCATGAATACAATATATTAAATTAAACATGTGAAAATGTCTATAACATCGGGCAAAGTCGACTACGTTGCAATTCTTCACTTACTTTCATGAAAAGAAATTAGACAGTTTTTCTCGTTTCCATGGATAGACATGTTTCTCATGGGAGCGTTTGTACGCAAATATAGGCGGAGAGACATCAGATAGACAGACAGACAGAAGAGCAGAGAGACAAATGGATGGACAGACAGATAAACAGATATTCAAACATATACACGCATCGACGGTTAGGTAGACAGATCAGATTAAAGTAATTGAGAAAATGATTCTGAATTGATTGGTATATCAACGGACAGACACACAGACAAACAGATATTAAAAGATATACAAGCATCGATGGTTAGTCAGACAGATCAGCTTAAAGTAATCGAGAAAATGATTCTGAATCACACAATTGGTACAACTGAACGGACAGACAGACAAACAGATATTCAAACATATACACGCATCGACGGTTAGATAGACAGATCAGATTAAAGTAATTGAGAAAATGATTCTGTGAATCGATTTCTTGCTGCCACATACATCCGTGCAAACTCTATATAAGCTGTGGGATATAATGAAGCGATTGATTGTTACTCAGTAGTCGCATGACATGAATTTTAGTGATATAACGAGAAATAAGAGAAAAATACAATAGGTTAAGTACTATACATAGTCCGTCGTAGGTCTTTACAGAATTTCATTACACTTTAGTTAATTTTCTACATGAGCTAGAATATCACGAATTGATGACCGAATGTTTTGCTTATAATTCTTCTCGAGCAAAACAAATAATTTGACATGATATAGAAACTTATATCTATCTGCTATTTTATCGTTACCATTCACGGGTAAAGGAAATCAAATCGTAAATATTATACATATTGCCCCTGTGGCCTGTTAACAATTGATAAGATAATTCAAATTTTTCTTACCTTCTGCGAAATATACAAAAATACATAAATAAGTTGTAACAATTAAGACCCCACCGCGTTTACACTTAAAAGTGCAAAAATGAAACTTTTAATATTTATTTAATGTATTCCATTATTATCATCAAATAACTTTATGCCACGCAATGAACGGGCAGGCAATTCGACAACCTGCCCTGCCGTTAGTTTCGATAAAAGGATTTCGTTGCTGGTAAAATTAAAAAAAAAAGTAACTCCATATTTTACAATGCCTGTTTAAAAAAAAAACGACGAAAAGGAATCGTCGAAATGGGATGTTAGAGCAAAGAAGCAAACCACGAGGGTTACTCTGCCACCGCGTACTATGAAGCTTGCTTTTTTAATATTTACTCGACGGCAAAATTTACCGTCGGCGGCAATTTTAGAAAATTAAATTCATATTTTTTTCGTGCTGAAGTCATAATTTATGATGTCGAGTCGAAAAGCGGCTTTAATTGAAAGCAGACGTTAAGCGTTTTTACGGCGAGGGGGAGTTGCAGTTCGGATTGTTCTGCATATGAAATAATCAGGATAACGGTCTGTTTATATTACCAGTGTTAAGCGGTTGTCTAGTATTTTAAATTTACATAAATTTTGTGCGAATAAATTTGAAGTTTAAATGAAATCCATACAAATTCGGTAAATTTATCCCAAAACAAGAAGAAGAAGAAGAAGAAGAAGTGATAATCATTAAGATTGAGTAGATGAATGTATGTATTATTGTGAAAGGATACGAAACAATTTTAATGTTCACATACTCACTCACTTTTGCACACCCTAACATGGTTGAAAAAAACGTGATGGGTGTTTTAGTGCGAGTAAGCTTTTATAGCTCTTTGGGGACATGGTCGACTAATTGAGTTTTCAGATCTTTAGAAAATTAAACTTTCATATCACAATTCACTTTAATTACAACATCGTCATCCTGTTATCATTATCAGGTACGCAGATATACACAAAAATGTTTGCTTACACGCATATCCGTACAATTGCATTAGTCAGCCTATCATTAGTCAGGCAGTGCAACAAAATACTCTCTCACAGACAATGTCACCAAAATTAATGGTGACAGAAGAGGTGGTGGTGGCGTTCGTCCGTCGACGAGTAATGCGGTCTTCTTTAATTTTAGGGGAAAATTGTAACAGCTGCATTTTGGGTTTCTGGCAATTTTTGGTCATAAAATTTCCGTATTCTATTCCCACTAACTTTTTACCTTTTTTTTTATTTTATGTATTCATTCGTATATTTGTTTGTTTGTTTGTTTTTTTTAATTTATGTATGAGCATGAATTTTGATTCCCATTATGGTCGCTGTGTGTAACCTTGACAGAGTATGCACTTATGTAATAGGTTTAAGAGAAAATTTTACCGTTTAATGAAAAAAGAAAAATCTGATTAAAATTACAAAGCTGTCGTTGCTAACGGATGGAACTTCTTTAAAGGTCTCATCGATTACTCCCATCAAAAGTTGTAGCTTAATGTAATAGAAATAAATTTTCACAATAACCTGTATAAGCACTTTAAAGGTCTCTCCCATTATTATGATTATGAACATTTTTTCTCAATGTAGTAGAAATAGCTTTTCAGATTGGTCTCGCTAAGCACTTCATCTAAACATAGAGTTCTTCATATATTGCCATTCTCTCTCTAGTGAAATCCCAGATTATTAGAATTAATCTTATATGCTTTCCATAAAAATGATGCTTTTTCTTAGGTTCGAACTATTTTTTCTAAATTTCATTTGAGGTTATGTCGTTAGTGTACATCGTCTCTAAACATGCGACATGAAACAAGAACAATATTTGTGTCTACAATTAAAATTTTTCCCAAATACTTCTATGGCGAGGGCAGCTTAATGAGCGCCGCCCAGTCATCTCGCTCGTTGCAGTTTTGTCCGAAGCCAGCACCGAAACCATTCTCACGGATTCTCTGTCTCCTTCTCCTAGAATTATGTGTGGTCCGTTAGGTAACTGTTGCAAATTTGAATCTGAAAACAACGACCATTTAGTCTGTAACTGGAGAAGTATGTGGAGTTGGTTTAAAATCTTGACTTTAGCACGATTGGTAAGCATTTCAATGAAAAACTTCAATATTCGATCAAAAAATAATGTTCAACCAATCGAACTAATTAATCGAAATATTTATCCCGTACTTTGTTTTTAAAAAGTTGTTTCAAAGATATTGTGAAAAATTCAAATAAAAAGTAATTGGGCGCACAAAGTTTACGACTACACGCAGCAGAGAGGTGATCATGATCTAAATTATTCGATTAGGTGCTATCTCTTCAGAATTAAGTGATGTATTGAAAGTCAATGAAAAAAGCCTTATGATAATATTCCCGCGGAAGGTATAGAAATCCGAAATACGAGACTTGTAGTGCAACATTTGACGATAACCCTTTTACTGCAGGTTTCTTAAAGACTACCGAATAGCTGTTTATATATAGAATCATATGCCTTCAGCTTGTAGTTTCATGATAACTACAGCTCAGTGAAGGGATCGACTTACACTTAATGCAAAGCAAACTTCAAACACAACTTAATGAATTCCAAAAATTGACGAAATCATTCCTTGCAACTGTGAATAGTAAGTTATAATGTGCACACAGGCTTTTAATGCACTGAATAGAGGATACGGAACGAAAACGCCACACAATTTAACACCATCATGGTTTATACAAGTGCATGACTTATTAAAGGCAAAAACTTATACAAGTGAAATACAATAAAATGTACTATGATTTTTGTTATTTTTGTTAGTAAAAGTTTAAATTGAAGAAATGCTGAATTTGTAGGTAAATAGGGAGTCGTTCAGAAAAGCTGTCACGTTTTCTTCCTCTACTTCTCTCTTGGTTATGTCGTGACATATAAATTTTAACATTTAAAAGTCTGTGACCATCAGAAATCAAAGAATAATAAAATCTTTAACAGACACTTGCAAATTATTCGATCACGGCTTTACGCGAAGGGACAGTGCGCCATGTCATAGTAGTGAAAAAAAAGTGTAAATGTTTAGCTAGACAATCTTAGTAACGGATAAAATTTAATGTTCACGTATGGCGATCTTCGAAGTTCTAATTAATTTAATAATATGTGTAGTTATATATATAATTATAACATAGTTATTACATACATACATACATACGTATGCTAGTTTTGTTTAATTTTTATAATCATTTTTATAACCACTACCGAAGGAAGGTAGTAGATTCAATTTGTCAACTTGTACGCTACCTTCAGAAGGAAGCTTCAGACATCCCCATGAAGTATATATATTTTTGATCAGCATCATATTTAGAATCTACTTAAGCATATTCCCTGCCTATTTGTCCACTAGCCTGTCTGTTTGCCTGCCTCTCTGTCTGACTATGGTCCATGGTAAACATTCTCCTCGCTGTAAAAATATATATACTAGTTCAAAATTTCGCAAAAACATTGGGAGCTCTTATACGTAGGATGGTATTGGATATGGGCCCTGTGCGTTAAAGGGCACTTGCATGATAAAACGTAAATTGTAAACACATTTATTTCCAAAAGCAAAAAAAAGGAAAGAGTTTTTTACTGATTTCTCATAAGCTACGGCAGGTCCAAGTACATCAATTTCTGCCTTTGTGTTTGTAAAAATTGGAAAAAACTGCCTACTTTCAGTCAATTTTATAGAGTATCCAAATTTTAGATTTTTTTATCAAAATGCGTATAAAACCCTCCAGTAAAATTTAGAAACTGATTATCAGTGCAAAATTCTAAATCCACCTAGGCATATCCAGCTGCCCGTCTACCCCTCTGTGGATCTACTTATCTTCGCAATGCCTGCGGTAAACTATTCCCCGGTCGCCAAAATTAGGTATCGACTTCCAATTTGCCCAAACATTGGAGGTGCTCATACGCAGGTTGATATTTAGCAAAATTGGTCAAAGGACACGCCTATAGTACAACATTAAAATCACTATATTCTTTCTATGTTTTTTTGCTCATAAACTGCAACAATAATAACCACGTGTTTTCTATAAACAAACATGAACAAAATTAACCACTCCCACTCAATATTATAGAGTATCAAAATTTAGTTCTTTTCGAATTTTTTTTTTAAGTGAAGGTGATGGGTATAACGGATTCGGTCACAGCCGATTTATACTCACCACCGGAGGTGAGGACTATATTCTTTTTTTCATTTTGTTTGTAATGCCCAGAAGGAGGCTTCAGAGACGCCACAAAGTATATTCTTATTCAGCATCAAATTAAGAATCGATATGAGCATGTCCATCTGTCCGTCTATGTAATGTCTGTGGTAAACATTCTCTTAGTCGCAAAAATGAAAATATCGGCTTCAAATTTGGCAGGAACATTTGAAAATGAGTCAAATCAGTCAAAGCACGCCTACTGTACAACGTAGACTGAGAACATCTGTTTTCGAAAGCAAAAAGAAAAATTGAATTTTTTACTCATTACTTATAAATCACAACAGTTCAATCTATCAAGATTCACACAAATATTATACTAGCTATACCCTAGTTTCTGTGCAAAAATGGAAAGGATTGACCACGCTCCTCGACATAATAGAATATTTAAATATAATTTTTTTGTGTATATATTTTGTAATACCGTGAACGAAGCTCTTTAGAAACTTTATAAAGTGTATATATTCTTTATCAGTATCAAACTCGGAATCCATATTTACATATCCGTCCGTCTGTCCGTCTATCTGTCTGCTTATATGTGTAATCTTTGCGATAATCATCATTTTACCGGTCTCAAAAATTAGGGTTTTTGGATGAGATTTAGCTAAACCAACAAAACGTCGTAAAGTGTTTTGAAACTTGAAAACAACTTGTAATTTCAATAGCACGTTAATGCTACGAATGGTGCAAACGCTACGCTTGATATACAGAGGAGATCATCATCATCATCATCATCATACGTGATGAGAAGCATAGTTATACTTAAAAAAAAAAAGCAATTCAATACGTCGTGCTATGGAACAAACAATATTGATGAGATCATTGAAGAGACGAACGAACGAGATATGATTTGATTTTTATTAATTTTGCGGATAAAAAATCTACAAAATGAATTGTCTTTTTTCCCATATAAATTCTAATTTCTGTTCAATGTGCCACGCACTGTCGAAGACTTCTTGCTAAGATATCACTGAGATTTCGTAACTCTTGTTTTGCCCAGACTTATTTCGTTCTTAGCCCTTTTGACTAGCCGTGCTTACAAGCACTGCTGAAATAGTAAAGATTTTTAACTACGCTAAGGCAACGCCACAAAGCCAGCTCATCTTTCTTAAATAAGAAAATGTATTCGCAAAATATGCACTTTTCAAGTATGAAGAAAACAATGGGAAAAGTATTGTAAGTGTATAGATAAAATAAATGCTTTTTAAGAAAATCAAAAATTCTCGTTATTTATCATCAAACCATGCGTATCTAGTTTCAAGGATTCACCCTAAAGCGATTATAGCTTTCTCGTTTCTTCTTTCCTTTTTTTTTTTTCTTTTATCCAAAAAGTAACAAAAACCAATTTTTCTCAAGTGATAAAATGTGTCAAATTAGCGCATTTTCGCAATTTTTTATTATTACTTTTTCTTTTTTTTTTTTAAATATTTTTTCTCTGTGATTTCTTTTAACTGCAACATTGCAAATCGACTTGACTGCAGAAGCAAAGAATGTGGCAACAGATAAATGACCAAAACATTGCTAACAAAGTGAAATGAAAAAAGTCATCTTTGAGGCGCGGGGATAAAGGGGAATACTTCGTTAACACTTTAACAACCATCATCAACAGACACATTGGAGTTGAAAGTTAAATGATTTTGAGTCGGTAATGTTATGTTAAGTATATTGCAACAAAAGTCTATTGCTGCTGTCGCCGTTAAACTTTTAAAACGCTTGAATAAAAACTGTATATACTACTGTGACAGACAACGTTTAATAGTTTAGAGACTTTAAATTAATACTTGCTTCTCTCTGTTCCGCTTTTTCTTCTTCTTCTCTTTGATGGTAATTTGGCTATTTATTCAATTTCTCTTTTTATGTTTCCATTCCTTTCCTAGCAGTTGCTATTTTGCGTTGTCACTTAGAATGTAATTAAACAGGAGTTTCATCTTAAAAAAAACTGCGCTAATAAAAGTTTTTTTTTCTTTCACTCACAAGTTTTCTTGACGTTCGTTGAAAGATCTTTCCGAGGACATATTAAAATATAATTTAAAAAAAAAAAAAAAAATATAATTAAATAGAAAGCAACAAAGGGCTGAAGTGTTTAAAAAAAAAAGTTTTGTATACATAGAGTAAAGAGACGTGAATAGAGCTAATTATGTCGAGCGGTAAGAGAATGCAACATTGAAGTTAGACGGATGTGCGTTTTGAAAAAAACTCCATGAATTCTTGACAAAGCTTTAAATTATTAAAAAAAAATTTTTTTTTAAGTATTTACCGAAAAAAGGAAATGTTGAATAAGAACTTTGTGCTTTAACTCGCAGCCTGTAGGTTATAAAATACGTTTTTCAACAGCTAGAATACAGCGACGTTGTTATAACAGAGAGAACGCACATGCACAATCTCAGCCCTTTAGCGTATAGGGCACAGTGCAAGTCTTAGCTCTTTCAAAAACCAAAAAGGAAAATATCAGCCAACCAACAGTAAAGCCAGACACTCGAGCACAGACAGGTAAACAACAACAATAGTAACAACCATCAAAGTGATTTCAAAGCAAACAAACGGAAGCAAAATTTTAGCTTACTATACTATACAAGCAAACATCAAAATCTTAGGCAACAACGCCTTTCAGGAATGAAAATAGAAAAAAAAAAATAAACCATCCAAGCTAAACAATTCATCGCATTTGAAACTGCAACAGTAGCAATAATGCTAGGCATGTAGTACATAATGCGAATACTACGTAAATATGTTAGCACTGAAGTATCTTGCTTCCTTGTATACCTACACTTGAGTGGGTGCGCAAGTATAAGGTGACCAGCTTCTTTTGAGCTATGAACAGCGGCAATGTTCTCTCAAAAGTATTGATACAAAACAGCTGAAAATGCCTGAATGAATTGGGATCGCTTCACAATTTGTTTCATTTGGCTTTTAATTCCCAAATTCTTGTTATCTTAAAGAATTCAGGGAGAATAGAGTTTGTTAAAAAAAAAAAAGTTTTTTTTCTTGAGTTTCAAAATAAGTAGTTTTGGTTGGATAGTCAACATTTGCGGGAAACGTGACTCAATAGAGAATTTTACGATAGAAAAATAATGAAATGCAAATAAAAAGTGATTTAGGTTGCAGAGAGAACAACATTAAAGAGGTTCAAGACGTGGAATACTCAATATGGGGACCCATGTTAATCTTTTACAGTAATTAAAAGAATAACTTTCAAAGTTATAGACAACTGAATTGAAAAACAGTGACATCCGATGTCTTACGAATTAAAGAATGAGTTCAACCGGTAGTATTCATTAAATATATCCAACTAGCATTTCTTTTAGATCATATTGTGAAATGTGGGCAAAAAATATAATCTGGGTCTTACATCATTATTGTACCGTTAATCAAATCCTTAAATAGAAGCGAAAAATATTATATTATAATTAGATAAGCGCTAAAGGCGCCATGCGATCGACGATGCGTCACAAATATTTTAAGGATTGAACACATATTGTCAAATTGGGGGCAATATACACAGAGAGATCTAAAAAATCTGTAGTACTCGTCCATGGCCCTAGCCCGCCTTCTTTAGGATTCATATGAATCGCTCCCCCTTCTTTGCTTCGAAGTACCAAGTGTTCGCCAACTACTTGGTATCTGATTGTGCGGAATTATGACCCGTGTAGAAGCTGTGATCAGACCTAAGTCACTCTTTCGTACTTCCAGTAGCTTATGCAGCTATGTCTGCCGTTATCCTGGGCTATGCTTCCAATGGTTTGCTGATTTTTTCCATACGCTTTGCAATACCAGCCTTTTAATAAAGCTTCTCGGTACACCACAGAAGGATTCCGCACCTGTCATTGTTCTTCGGGTTCCATTGTTGCTTAAAGAGTTGGTCCTTTTGTTGAATTCAATACCCGGATGTCCATTCACCTCAATTGAAGTGATCGTTGACTAGGACGGGAGGAGACGATGGCCACCATCAGTTACATAACCGCTCACGAATCAGCTAAAAGCTCAGGAGAGGGACTTCCAAATTCTTCCTTATACGACAGGATCATCGCTCCAAAGACCAAAACTGCAGATCAAGACGTGCTGAGTTTGCTAAATCTGTGCTTTCTAATATATAAGTATTTAGCGTTAGAAGAGTAACAGAATATCACGAAATTCTTTCACACATTACAACGATAGTTTGGAGTATTGGGAGCGCCGGGCGAATTTACGATGGCCAGAAGCATATAACGAAGTATTTAGAACATGGCCGATGTGAATGGTACGCATATTGATTGAAACGGAGTATTTCGTCATTAAATTTCTTAACTGCCAAAGAAAAAATGCTTATTATTGCATTTCCTTTAAAGTCTTCTTCGTGTGCTTATGTTCCTAATAATAATGGAATAAATTTTATAGCAATAAAATGCAAATCCTTGACTTCTTATTATCTACCAAACGAAGCAGTGCTCTTTAGAGCTCTTGTATTGTTATACTGCCAAATGCATCACCTTCGGTTACTTTATTGTAAAAAAATAGTTTTAAAGACGAAACCAAGAAGAATTTTATTCTGCTGCATTCAATTTCAAGGTGACAACAATGTTGATGGGAGAAGAAAAAATAATACAAATACTTTAGAAAGATATTTGTTGAATCTAAACGAAATTGCACGAACAATGAAATGATGAAACCGCAACGAAAATGCTGCTGCATCATCAGCAGTTGCAGCAATTTTCAGCAATTATCACTTAAGAAACGTTGTATAAAGTTTGAAAACACATGCACGACTTTAAAAGTATTTAAAACATGACTTTTGCCATCAAATCTGTGGATGCTTGATGCTTGATGCTCTTTTTAATCCCCCAACACTCGCATGCATTACATGCTGTTTTAACAGACGTTTCTTGTTGTTTTCTACTATGTTCATATCAAAACTGTATATAAAAAAACTCTTGGAAAAAATCATGGTTTTTGTCTTCTTTCTTTTTTTATTTTATTTTAATAGCAAACGTATGACAAATCAGCAAACAGGCAAAGGTGGCAGCGATGGTAGCATATCAGAGCTTGCTTTATAGTCGCCTCGGGGTAAAACTTCTTGATTCTCCCGCGGTACCCATTCAAAAACACAAAAATTCAGTGGGGGCCAATGAACTTTTTATATAGCGATGATTGGCCCAAATAATCGATAGATTTATCTCTTCTTTAATCGGCTCCTCTTTTTCCTGGGATTTCTGTACCATCTTTTGGCTTGTTGATTGGAATCGGAGGAAGAATCGTACAAATCAGCTAACTCTTTTAATAGACCTTCCATGGCTAAATAGAAACATTTGTCAAAAAAAAAAATCTGAAAAATGAATTAAAATTAAAATATTAAAAAATAATTTTAAATAAAACAAAATAAACGACAGGAAAATTATTTTTCAATTAAAAATAGAAAACTATGTTAACCTGAAAATACTCACTAACTAACTTCTGCTTTACATAGTCACCTCATATCGGCCGTCTAATTCGGTAAAAGCAAGACGTACAACTTATTAAGTATAAGTTGGAGTTTGGAATTTTTCGAAACATTTTCTAAACTCTATCTATCAAACTTTATTCGGTTTTCTATCTTTTTTGGGCTAAGTCTTGATTCGAAGAAATATATGTGTTGTAGGGCTTGTTCATATCAGTGTCAACTAACGTTTATTCATAACCCCCTTGATTTTTTGGAGTTATCAACCAAAAGTCATCATCCTTCTGCATAAAGAAAGTTTCTTCTTCTTTTTTACTTACATGTTTTGAGAATTTATGATTTATGTGATGATTTACTCCGATAGGTATGTACGTACGTTGCATGTTGCTAGATTTGCAATAAATCGTGTCGTTGTTATGGAAAAATGTGTTGTGCTCACTTCAGTTCATTTTCTATTGTTGACCTAGTCACGTGAGACCTAAAATGTCAAACATATTTTTTTTTTTTTATAAGTTGAGACTTTACAAAAGCAATTTTTTTTTTTTAATATTTAATTCATGTCTTTCATAACCTTCTTGTATGGCCGTTAAATTATCACTAAGTTTAGGAAAAATAAAAAAGTTGAAAAAAATTTCGAATTTAAAAGTTTAACAAAAGTGTGACAAAAGGCGGCAAATCATGTTTATTTAAACTGTTTCAATGACAAGCAAGCATAACACTGTCTCATACCGCATCGAGGAAATGATAACCATCTGTGTTCTCCTTTGTCCGTGTATTCGAATTGAAGAAAGAAGCAGTTGAGGATTTCTTAAAATAATATAAGAAATGTTTCATCTTAGATGCTATATATGTATCACATAAGCCGCCTATAGAATATATTTAACATATATCGGCGGAAACTTTCGAGTTTTGCTTGAACATCCTTGCATACAGCGAATATGTTTATGGTTTGCGAACCCTTGTTCGACTTCGAGAGTCGTTGTATTGTCAACTGTGCCATGCGTCCTGTAGAGATAGAAGCTTTGCTCTAACCAACAAAAGGTCTTAACCTTTAACAGTTTCGCGGCTGTCGCAGCAGTACTATACCCTGCCGCCTTTCGCGACGACGTGATTAAACCATCCTTTGTTTCTCGAACGACAAAATTTCTACCGTATACAATAGGCCTAGGTCGAAACAATAAACAACCGCCGTATATAGAAGCTACCCGTAACGAAAGGGTTAAACGGATTGCTCTATATTAAAACTTTTTACCCGTATATCGTATAGCACTCAGTCGAGATTGTTCGTTCGAATTACCCGCCCATAAATTTTATTTGTGCAGGTCTTTCCTGTTGTTTCTAATGTTCTCACATCTAAGTGGAACGTGCGCAAGTATTAGTTTCTATTTTCGGCCGCTTTTATTTACAATTTTTACTGACGGTCCCGATATTTACACGTAGTGGGAGGTCTTCGGGATGTTTGCTCATTTAAAAGAAATTTTCCAGTTGCAAGTAGATAGAAAACATAAAAACGGAGCACAGTTTTAACAGAGGAGTCCACGCTTAAAAAGGCATTTGCCATTTGTCAACTTAGATTTTTGTCTCAGTCACTTTCAGCAAATTTGACCGCTTTTAGCTTAACGACAGTTTTGCTACTTTTAATCAAGCCAGCAACTTAAACAATTACATGAAATGTGGCTCTATCCCTACAGCGGTAAAGTGACGTATTTGTTTTTTTTTTTTTTACGAAAGAGATGAGAACGGAAAAGTCAATGGCCATGCCCTGTCCCGAAAAGCAATGGAAACTTTATATGTCCATAAGATGTCTGTTAAACAGGAACGGTCTAGCACGTCACTTCGATGACTCGAAAAGCCGGTTATTGAAAATGGAGTTGAGTAAGGGCATCAAAAGAGCTCTAAATTGCTGGCAGCATATACGAGACTCTAAGGATCTACAGAAAATTGTAGATTAGAAGCCAGAATCCAGTTCTTCGTTAACTTTTAAAGTTTTTTTATGTAATGTAAAGCAAATAAACGATTTGTACATCAGACTCAGACTGACATGTTACGAAAATCAATCAATCAATTATATTTATTTAAATGTCTCTTTTAAAGCGAAGTGACAACTTAACTCTTGGTTGGTCTGGATTTCTTATTTCGCTCGTTAAACTCTTTGTCCATTTTACTTTAATTCTTAAAATAAAATAAATAAAAAAGCAAAAGAAAATGAATCATAAAACGCAACAAATATCACCACCTAGTCAACAAGACTAAACAAAAAAACCATTAAATTTAAACTTTTTTTTTTTATTACAATTATATTTAACGACAACTATAAATTCAAGAGTCGTGCAGAGAAATTGCAGTACAGAGTAATAATTTGTAACGCCCACTCGAGAAACTTAAAATAAAAGAAAATAACAAAACAACCTGAAGACTAAAAAAAATAACAGTTTATTAAACGGTGTTTATATAAAGGTGACAACAAAAACAAGTTCATACTTTATACACTACACGGTGTGTATGAAATGAGACAGTTTTCTGAAAGGAATATCACAAGGAACGCTGAGGATGGATGGTTAACTTTAAAACCGCCTGCGGCGTCAGTTAAGCTAGAATATCAACAAAAAAAAAAAAGAAAAAATTTATATTGCTGTTTTTTTTTTAAACTGCGGCAAAGGAAAGCATTTAGAAGGTTTACAACGAATTCCTAACATCATGGTCAGGTACGCCCAAATGAAGTTCTAAAACGGTGTAAGAAACAAAAAGATCAACAACAAAAATAAATAATTAAATATTCATAAGTAAATTCGAAACAACTTAAAGGCAATCCCAACAACAACTTAGCGAACTTGCTTGAACTTTTGAGTAAGTAACTAAGGATTCCGAATTTAACGTGGATAACCTCTGTAGTAAATCCACAACAACGTATAAAGTGTAATAGCGTGTCTTCTCCATCTCCTCCAAAAGACACCTTCCGCCTAGTTTCCAGGGCGAATAGTTTTCACGAAGTACCTCTTCGGTTACATAATACAGTGTAATCACCACGCCATATCAAGCAATCTGGTGTAAGCAAGGATTGTCCGGCATAAGGCTATGCTTCACGTGACACCTCTTGGGCGTCGCGAAAGAAGCTCTACCAATGCAAGGACCCCCAGGTTTTAGAACATCCAAGGAAAATATACCAACAGCTTTTTCCCTCACAGTGATCTTAGTAGTAATGAGCCTCGGTTTTTAAGTCAAACAAATATTTTGAGAAAGGTTCTGTTTTTCTTTGGCTGCAATGCTGGACAACTGGACATCGCTGTGTTTCCTGATCTGTTTAATTTTAGGTTGTAACTACTACGAAACTCTCTCACGGATCGTTGCCAATGTTACCTGAATGTGAACTTCCCTCTGATGGATTTTGATATTGCTCATACCAGAATAAACCTCTGCTCGGTCTTTGAAGCTCAGCTGCTATCAGTTGTTGGAAATGTGATTCGGCTTTATTTCGACTAAAGGCAGGTCGAACCACGCACACACACACAACTCGAATAATCTTCAAAACTCCTAAAAGACACGTATGCCCGATTATTCTGGACGGACTTACGACCGGGAAAGAACAAATCAGTACTACATAGTTATGTGCTTACGTTACTTACGTGCTTACAATACCTGTGAATTTCATAAAAAGTAACCGAAACAAAACTCTTGACACCAAGTTTTTGGTTTTGTTCATTAAGATTGCAAACAACCTGAAGAGAGTTATTAAGAATTAACCAGCATTGCGAGATGAAATCAAAGTCAATAAATAAATGCAGCGGACAAGACAAATCGTTTTCAATGGACAAATTTAAAGGAGAATTTTTTCTTGATTTTATCTTAAGCAAGATGCTATTTGTTGTATTGTATGTATGTATGTATGTATACACACATGCGTATTTATTTATTGTATGTTTTGAAAGTTTTATTATTTGACTTTGCTTGGCATGACAAACTTTGTTCATGCAGAACGTTAAATGATCGCAACATTAATTTCCATTGAAATTCAATCTCAAAACAAATCGCAAATTCCAACATTAACAACAACAACGAACAAAGAATGAGTTAGCGGTAGACAAAGTAATTTAAACGCTCTATACCAACCAAGCGTTTAAACGTAAATTCTTCCTAAAGATTTCTGACAGTTTTCAATAATATAATAAAGAAACACAGCAAAAAGAAAAATAAATGAATTAACTCGAAATCAACATCAACTGTACATAGAAAAAATATACATAAAAAGCTCTTAAGCATATATTATTACTCTACACATACCACACTCAGTCGAACATCACATGTTAGAGTTCTACTCTAGGACACCAGCTGCGTTAACTACATTTGATTTAGCAAAGAGTTTCACTAAAATATTTACTTGGTAACCTGACAGAACTTGACTTTAACGGTTAACGAGTCGTTTATGTGGTACTGAAGATATTTATTTAACCTGCGTTCGTAGAAAACATTTCTTCAGAGAGATTTCACAAATTTGTATACAGTTGTGAGATTTAGCGTTTTGCATATTTAACTGAAATCTGCAAATCATTTATTTTATTTACGTGCGTACGCACACACACACATTTATAAACTGCAGCATGTCGATTAGTTGCGATAAAAGTAGCAACAAGAAGTGCAAACCAATGAAAAAATTTTAAAATCGTTTGTCTAAAAAGTACTGAATGTATGCAGATCATAAGTGAAAATAAAATCGTTGTAATTAAACAAGAATAATACGAAGGTTCGTATCCATAATTTCTTTTTCACATGTGTAACATTTTCCTCTTCGTTCTTCACCCTAAAACGATTATACGTAGAAAAGAGGGGAGAGGATAATATGTGTAAGAGTTTGACTTAAGTGTCTAAATGTTAGTAGCAGCTGTTAATTGATCCAGAGCAAAACAGGGGCGATTAAAGAACGAACTATCTTCATAGTACGACGTGCAGAATGCGGTCAACTTCGTGACAAATGTGCAGGAGACTTGAAAAAGCCGAACAATCCTTTTGAAGCACGCGATTTGTAGATAGATCACTTTTATTATATTCGAACGTTGGTCTTGGAAATAGTTGTATACAAACATGCTAGAGAATGTCGAGAGTACTGAACAAGCGTTTATTATTCAAGCGCAACCGCCAACATCGTAAGTTTGACTTTTCACAAAACTGTCGTTTTTTAGTCGTTTGCTTTTCCCAGGCTTTTTCGAATTTACTTCAGTGATACCAAAACAAATGTCTCTTAAATCAAATTTCCCAAATATCTAGCACTTACTCTAAGTTGTATAAAGTTCGGTGTTGTTAACATGCTGGACAGGAAACTACTATCTTATTAAGTTTCGTCTTTTGCCTTTGAATTGCTGGATACAAAAGTTCATGATATTCGACACTTTAAGCCGATTCTGTAGAGGCCGCGAATCGAGCCGAGACGTTTAAAGTCTCGGATAATATCTTTACAATACCGCCAAAGTCATAACAAGGCTTTCCTGCTACTGATCTTTACTGTGAGAGCTTTACGACAAACGGTAGATATTCTACTTGCTTAAGTCACAATCTTTTCGCATACATTCATTATCAAAAATAGTTCGACATTGCTTTTAGGTCTTTAGATCTTTAGGTTAATAAAGATTTGCAAATTAGTAGTAAATTTAGTGAATTTTATTCATTTCAAATGGTATAAAACAGATACAAATTTTATTTGTCAAAACATGAGGCTGGAGATTTTACTATATTTTTCGGCATATATTTTAAAATTGTTAATCAGAAAAGTAAGTCTTCTTAGTCTGATGATGTTAAGCGCGACCGTCGAGATGAGTTCTTTTTTTCTACCCAGGTCTTTCAAAACAGTCTTAAGGATACGTAGAATTTTCGGGATGTCAAATCTCCTCACTTAGAGAACTAAGATTTTGAAGAGCTTTCTTAAATTTTGAAAAGGCATTACAGACATATACGATATATTTTTTATCTTTTTTTTAAAAAATATTTCAAGATTTCTAGATTTTCTAGGTTTTCTTTTGACTTAGATATGGCGAAATTTAGCTATAAACTTGGTTTTCCTTTAAAAACGAAAGGAACGTGCGAAACTGTCAAGAAAGAAACCCTAACTAAAGAAAAATTTAGTAAACACACGAAATTATAAATAATCTAAGGGAAATTAATTTAATTAAAAATTTTATTAGTCCTTATCATTATCCTTCGTTTCTACTCGTTATTTGATCGTTTATGGTTATTTGTTATAACTGACCTTGACATAACATTTGCTGCTTAACTCGTAGTATTTCGCTTCCATTATAGAAAGATCGACTGGACTTCACATGTCATGCCCATAAAAGATTTAAAGTAAATGAACCCATAACTGGTCTTGTATTAAATGCTTCTTTACAAGTCAATCTGCCCTGGTGATTAGCAATTTATTCCCTGATTTCAAAGTCTGCTTATATGACTCTCTCTACTTCACAACTTTTTGACATCTGTTGCCAATCGCTTTTATCAAGGACCCATTTCAAGCAGATCAGTTGAATTTCAGATGAATTTACTCTCTCTCTCTCTCAATATTAACACCGAAGAGCTACTTTACCAGCTGAAGTAAAGCCCCAAAAAAGGAGGAATCTGCTAAAAACTCAGATTGTTTCTAGATTGTTTCAATTTATTCACTCGTTCATTCATTCTTTTTAATACCAAAAAGTAATATTGAGTATATCTTCTTTTCGGCTACTACCTAACTTCGGTAATTGCTATCGCATGTGACATTACTATGTAAGGTTTCCATGTAGGTTCGACAATAGCAATTTAATAGGGTCAAGTCTTGTCGTTTTGAATCAAAAGAAAACCAACGCATCTGAAAAGGAACATCAGGCTTCGTTTCATGGTATTTTCTACAAATAGCAGACGAATATTTTGCTTATGAATCTGTATTTGTGACTTATTTTCTTCTTCAAATCTAGCACAAAACCATCACACAACTTTACTTTGTTTTCCAATTCTCCTTCCTAATTGAAAGGACATCAATCAAACTTTCACTGCGCCTTCTTTAGTGGAAAGTAAGTAATATTTGAGAAACTCTACATCGAAGATTTCTATCGAAAGCCACGCACGTCTTTTAAGTGAAAACGGTAGTTGTCATAAAAGTTCGACAAAATTTGAAAAAAAACTTGATTCAATGTTTAAGCACCTTTGCGCATCGGTTCACATTTAGCTTTAGTAGAGATATCTATTGAAATATTTTCTCAATTTCGAAAGGATAAATTAGCAAATGGTTATAATTTCCGGTAAATTTTAGTCTTTTCCGCAAGTGTTTCTAAATTCGTTGTATATCCATGATTTGCCAAAGAGCAGTATATCTTCTCCCGAGTCAGTTTCTCAATTGTTTTCGCATCGAACAGATTAACAAACACATCTGTGTGTGAAATGAAATGACCGCTCAGCACGCTCTGAAGATCTATTTAATAGCAGAGTAAATAAAGAACGTCGCGAAAATATTTATCAGCAATACTTGGTTCTAAAAACAAATGACCTTAAAATTTTCCATCTCAAAATGAAGTTCCTGTTATAGCGTTGGGGCCTTATAGCTTAATAGCCGCGGTAAGTAAAGCTTTTTTTTACACTTAGTATCTATTCTCGCACTCTATACCTTAAAACTGTTTTAAAAGCGAAAGGTTTAAAACTTTTTAGACTGTAAAAGGTATGGCGAAGTGAAAACAACCAATTGAAATAGGTATGCAAGAACAACGACGTCAGCACACAACATACCATATAAGTAAATATAATTTTGGACACACCAATAGCCGCCAAACAGTGAGTGATTTTGTTATCAGCAGCGAAAAGAAAAAAGCCAAAGACGCAACGCACAACACTGTTAAAAATATAAAAGTTTGGAATCAGTCATGACTGTCAGTAGATATAGAATAGACATTTATAATCATTAAGCATAAACATACACGCACACAAACTTCTATTGATGCATTCAAGATTGTTATCAGCTTCACAATCATTATCATCGTCATCATCGTTATTATTATCACTTTCATTAGAAATTGAAAAGAAATAAAGGCATTAAACTTAAGTCATGTGTGTACATATATATATGTATATACAATGTATATAATGTGAGTAAAAATTTGTGTGTATACGCGTGCGTTGGGGTTCAGCATAAAGAGAAGTCGAAACAACTCGACACATCACAGTACAAATATGCGGCAAACACCATAAATTTATGCAATATTTCCATCACATGTTGTGACATGTCTACAGGATAATTTATCAAAATGTTTGTTGTTTATCAATCGAATGATTGCTACTGTGTTGTTTTGGTATACTATTGTTCCTTATCCGCATGTACACGTACGTACGTATGTACGTACATATTAACGCATATATGTGTGTGTTTATATAAGTGTTTCAGTGCCTGCTAAACGCCCCCTGTTAACCGCAGACGTACTCGTAAATATTATTTCACAATAGTATACTTTGCTTGGGATACGTGTCTGTCCGTCCGTCCCCAGCGCAATAGTTTAGTCAGTTTGGTAGATTGTCAGGTGAATTTATTGCCGCGTTGTGTTGATTTCTTTCCGGGTTATTTTATCTTATTTCTTTTTTTTGATTTTTGTTTTGTTCTCTCCACCATGTCATTCTCTGTGGTTCACTTTACTTAAACGAAACAGAACGAAAACAAAAACAACGAACTCGTTGTTATGCTGGATATTCTTCTGGTTTAAGCGCATGATTAATTACTTATTTTCTTTCCTTCAATTGACAGGCATATGTGGCTTTATAAGTATTGATACATATGGCAGATTTTGTTGCTTTTGATTTGATTAAATACCTTTTGATTTTTTCAAAAATATTATTTGGATTTAGTTAAAAACGACAACAATTCTTCTTAGAATATTTTTGGCGAAAAATCATTTGCCGCCACAGTGAGATCATTAAAATTTGAATAAACAGCGTAAAGTGTTTAAATGTATGTATACATATATATGAACGTTTATGCATAAAAAGAATATTTGATTAATTGCCAAATGGAATAAAGATCGTTTATCTGTCGAAAAATTTCTGCAACAACACAAAATGTAAAAAAAATCACTTAAAAACTCGTTATACAACTAAACGAACTAAAATTCATGTTTAAGATACTAAGCCCTATTGCTTTAGAATTCCAAGCTGATTGTAAGCAAAGTCCTCGCTGAACTTGGCTGATTTTCGTACTTATTCCTTTTTGGGGTAATGATATAATGAAAGAACTTCCAATGTTTCTGCCAAATTTGAAGCCGATATCTTTATTTTTGCGACCCGGAAAATGTTTACCACAGACATTATACAGATAAGCACACAGACGGACAGAAGGACAGGCGGATAGATACAGAGATACAACACAAATCAAAGCACTAATAATAGGAATTTTAATAGTAATAATCGGCTTAAAAACCAAACAAACCAAAACACCGACGAAACGAATAAACTCCGGATTCCATGAAGACACCACAGAACTCCGGGAGAACACTACAATAAACAAGACATCAAAACACCATAATTGCATACTAAAACTCACAAATGTAACAAACTATGTCAATTTAAACATCAAAAATTCCGACAACTTCACTTTTTTGTTCGATACCGGAGCAGACATATCGCTCGGCAAAGAACATTTTTGATACAAAAAAAATGAAAACCAAGAAGAAAACATGAAACTAACAAGAATTACTAATGAAGTAGTAATAAAATCAAATCGTTTTCAAAGAATGTTAACTATAGCCCTCTCCAGATTAGATGCAGAAGACTTTATTTATGTAGACAACATCATCATACATGGATGTAGTAGCTTCACTCATTATAATACAAACTTGATAAAAGTCTTAGAAAGATTACAAAAGTACAATTTAAAATTAAACACGGAAAATGGTCGTTTCTTAAAACCAGAAGTCAAATACTTAGGACATCTCATTACATCTCAAGATGGCAAGGTATAAAACCAGGCCCAACTAAGTTCGAAATAATTGAAAACTTTACCCTAAACCAAACTAATGCAGATGAAGTAAGAAGATTACGGAAAATTTATCAAAGATTTTACCAGCATTGCAAAAAATCTTAATAATTTACTGAAGAAGGAACAAAAGTTTGTATCGAGAAATATCGAAAAGCTTTTTATCTTATCAAAGGATAAATTAATGCAACCACCAATCTTACAATATACATTTTAGAAAACTACGCAAATTAATTGAAAATTAGATTAACAAATGCATTAGGAAAAAGAAAGAGATTTTTAGAAAAAAGCTAACTAACTTGTCTTGTTTTCAAAAATTCAAAATTAAACTATCACAATCCATTAGAAATAGATATTCGATATTTAACATTAATTAGAAAAGTAAATACCATACGAAGAACCGTATACTATTACGGATATACAAAATAGTAACATAACAGTAGTTATGAATGGTAATTATAAAACTGCTCATAAAAATGTAATTCAAAAAATAACCAATAATCCGATGTCGACATATTTCCTGCAACACTAATGCAATCTGAATTATCAAGAATAGATATCAATTCTGACATACTAAAAAGCGGTAATACCAACATCCAAAGAAGAAGGATCATGATTGTATTAAGAAGCATGTCCACGAGAAATAAAACGGACGAAAATACTAATTTGAACATGTGAGAATGTATCTTCACAAATAATTTAAACGGGCAAAAGTATATCTCTCATCATCCAGACTAAATAAATTAAATTTCAAAGATTATTCATTAAGTCTAAATGACGAAATATTTAAATATGTAAACGTAGAAGAAATGAAAGAAAGATTCAATAAAACCAAGAATAATCGCATAAAGATATTACTAAACAAAGAAAGATTGAGGTTAGAAAACAAAGAAGAAAAATGGAAACTTATTAAAGAATTATCATATTAGTCCATATTTTCTTAAGAAAACGTTCCAAAAACGAAGTCAAAAATACAATAGTTATAGCTGGAAAATTACATACCCCGACAGTTAACACAGGAGCCATGACTAGTTCCTTGTCCGAAATATGTGCACGACAGTTTCAAAATAGATATAGAAGAACCATGCACTCAAGCTAGAAGAAAATTTTGATTTTTCAAAAAAATGTAATTTTTCTTAAGTTGTTAATTATCATAACCTTTTTGCGTTTGTGTTTGTTTCCAGCTGTTTTGCACTTTTATCGCAAATTCTTTTTCTTTCACAGAAAAAAAATTGACCAACTTCCCTTGGGTTAAAAAAAGTAATTATTTACATTTATTTATTTCACAATTTATTTGAAAAACAAAAAATATATGATTGCCGTTCTAAATTTTGTGAAAAATAATTTTTGTAGGGTTGCTTAAGTAAATGCATTAAATCGAATAAATTTCGTGATTTAGTTGAATTTATTAATACATATATAAATGGAATAAATAAATAATTAAGCAAATGAAAAAGATACCTTTACTAATGTAGTTTTTTTTTAGGAAAAATTTTGAGTTTTCCATTTTTATTTGTAAGAAACTTATTTGATACCGGTTTTGCTACAGCTGGTTGTACCGGTGGTGCTACAGCTGGTTGTACTGGTGGTACTACAGCTGGTGGTGCATGGTGCATGTTCTTCTGTAGCTGGTGATGCACGTCGCCCTGCATCTGGTGGTGCTGTAGCTAGTGGTAGCGGTGGTGCACCAAGAATTAAATTATCTGATAATAGAAAAAATATTAAAAAATAATTTCAAAAAAAATATATATACTTACTTGGCGCATATCGTGGCGCGTATTGTGGGCCATATTGTGGCGCATATTGTAGCGAATATTGTGACGCATATTGTGGCGCATAGTGTGGCGCATATTGTAGCGCATATTGTGTCGCATATTGCAGCGCATATAGTGGCGCATATTGTGTCGGTGCATCTGAAAGTAAATTAAAATTTATTAATTTCAAAAAAATTAAAAGATAAAAAAAATTCGACTTACACCTGCTTGCTTGCTCTGGAACCGGGGAAGTTTCTTCGTTTCTTGCGTCCATGTTAATATTTTCAAATAGATCTGAAAGAAATAGTAGAATTAATAAAACTAAAGAATAAATATAATGAAAAAATTTTACTTACTCTCCACGTCAGGCTTTGTGTCCATTTTTGCAAGAAATGAGGTTAGGCGCACATTTTAAAAGAACACAGGGTATGTAGGTGAAAAAATTTTGACTTACGAAGTTGCCATTACTACAAAAAAAGTGGATGCGATGGCTGTATTTACATTTGAATTATCCTTTTCTTTTAAGAAATTGAAAGTGTTTTCCCAACAACTAAAAAAGCAAAACAAAAACAAAACCAACACATTTTTTTTTTTTAATTAATGATCCATACTTTTGAGAAAATGTATGGCTTTTTCAAGAAAAAGTGCATATTTCATGAATTGGTTTAAAAATATATTTATTGCTGTTAACCTGTGTTAGATTAAAAATATGAAAATTAGCAGCAACAATAACAATAAGAAGATGAAAAAAAAACGAATAGGATTTTATTTTCTCTTTCTTTATTTTGATTATTGCAAGTTCACAATCAGACATACGTTTGAAATCATGTTATTTAATGTTTATAATACTTCTGCACGCGCGTATTTTGTTTAATTGTTAATGCTAATCTACTTATTGCACAAATCAGTCTTGTGAAAACTTGAAGACATTTACCGGCATGCTTGAGATCTATTTCACATCAAGAATCCAAAAATTATGAGTTCGATTGTTAACTCCACAAATCTTTCCTTCTTCGAAAATATTAAATATTCATTTGAGGAATGGCGCTTGCATAAGCACTTCTAATGGCACCGGCAAATCTAGCTTTGAAACGCAGCTAACACCATCAACAAATAACTTGGTCGTCTATAAAAAGTTAGAAGAAAGAAAAAGAAAAGTGATGTGCGTTAATAGCGAAAAAGTGTTGCACTCATTTTTTAAACATTAGCATTAACAATTTCAAGAACAAATTAAATCATTGCTACCAATACGTCTGTATATGCCTCGTTTGATGCTAAATTGTAAATTGTTAATAGTGAATAAGCATAAACAATATGAAAAAGCTTGTTGTGTAATGTTGCACATTAAAATAAACACAATTCACTAACCTTCTCTTAGTCTGCTATATATTTGTACAATTGAAATAAAAATTTTATATTTGTTCTATATTATGTAAAATGATGTAAATCGAAAGAGTAGTTTCAGAGAACCTATAAAGTGTATATATTCTAAATCGATCTAGGTATGTCTGTCTGTCAGTCTGTTGGCGTTAAACCGCCTTGCGGTTGGGAAAATCAACATATCGCCTGCAAATTTTGTGAAAAACTTTCGAAGTTCAAGTTTGGAAGCTCAGGATCAAAGACGACGACTGCAGTACAATAAATGTTTTCTGGTCTTCTCGTACGTCACTCGTAAACAATAACAACAATAATGGATACAATGATAAAAATTTTCACATATATTTTAGGCGTGAGGCTACATCTGCACAAAAGAAGAACAATCGGCCATGTCCACACCCAATTTTATAATAAATTTTTATAGGTCAGGGTCTATGGACTTCATGCATCAACATTGTTGGCATTGGCCGATGCTGAATTGGTTTGTGATCTCTGCAGTAGTCGTGAAGCTCCTCTTAGAGTCAATTAAAGCCTTGTTTTCACCGATATCAGTAGTAATTGCCTAACCAGATTTTATTTATAAGAATTAAATAGGTCTTTATAAAATATTATTTATATTAAATTGATTAACACCAAACCATAGAAAAATCTTTCATTTCCATACATGAAAATATTGCATTACATTGCAACTTAACAATCGTTTTTCTCCGCGATATTAGGATGATATAAGATGAGTTAACGCTTAAATATTTTTTTTTTTTGGTCTTTTAAAAGTGATGCTTAATGTATGTTTTCAAATGTATCTTTTAACAATTATTAATTAAAAATATGTATTTGGAGAATAAAGTTAAAACATGATATCGCGACTACTAACGAATTCTTGTGAGACTTTTAGATAGTACCAGCCTTCAAGCGAAACATATGAAGTTCCGAAGTTGGGGAATTGGAGCAAACAACTAAGCCCTTAATGGAAAGATGATCAGTATTGAGGAATGAAACAACACGAAAGCTTATATGAAATCAAGAATCGTTGCAGCCGTACCAGGAAGAGGATTTTTTACTTTCTCTTATTCGCCGCTTTATTGGACCCATCAACATCATTTTATTCTTCATCTGTGTGTGTTGTTGGTTTAAAAATTATTTTATTTTATTTTCATCAGAGGTATTTCAACTGCACTAGTGCATTTTTATTTTATGTAAAAGCTACTCTTTTTTTTCTTTCACCAATGCTGGGTACCAATGCCTTAGTTTAAAAACAAATTTCTAGATTGAAATTTTGTATTATTTCTTTCCAATTACCGCATATTCCGATTCGTATAAGATCCGTTCTATTGCTTAGTGCTTATTCAACAATTGTCTCTATTTACATTAACTTTAATTCTAAAATTCACTTAATATTAAAAAATAAATATTAAAAACAAAACATTTCACAATACAAAATTCAATGAAACACATGCCATCTATTGGTTTATTTACTTTTCGAATGTTTGTCAATTTTATATCAAGAGAATCTCAACAGAATTTCCAGTTATTCTCGTTAATGCCTATAGTAAGAGAAATTGAAAATACTTACTCTCTCTCTTAGTTTAATTGTGGTTTGAATTGTTCATTTGCAGAATAAAGTGGATTTCATTAAAAGAGGAGAAAAACATGTGGAATTTAAATGTCAATGTTAATATATAGGGGAAGAAAAATACAAATTTAAAGCTTAACTGTTATACATTTAACAACAGTACATTCGTTTTATATAGATATGTTAATAGTATTTATTCTTTACATAACATAGTTACGTTAACATTTACCAGGTCAAGTTCAAATAAGAACAAATTAAAAAAATTAATTTCAACTCTTGATCAGACTATTTTAATCCGTCTAGTCAACCAAATAATGATAAGTCATTATTTATCGATGTAGAGGCATAAGAGCCAGGCAATATCCATTGATGTATAAATTTATTCTAATGTCAAAATATAAGATGCTCGTAAGTGTTTACAAATAATTGAACGTCTGACTGCAGCAATGCGCGTAAATGAAAAACTTTTTTTTATCTTTCTTGGCTGCGTTCGTATTGCCAAGCAAAACAAACTTATTTATGCAAACAAAGCAAATCATATGTTGATTATTCAAGCACCAGATGATTTAGCTGTTGTAAAACACTTCCAATTGTAAGTTCCAGCTGGTTATCGCATTATGTTCAGATCTCTATTAACCAGCAAGACGGATGCATAAATGTGGTTTAAATATGATCGAACTTTTACCAACTATTGCCCCTTAGTTTATGTCAACTGTGCATAGTCTGCTTACATCACTTGGTTTCTGTATTGGCCTTTATCTAGTTTTAATAGGCAAACGCTTAGAATTATTTAAATCCCTCTTGGCTTAAGTGGTTGTACCGCACATACGACCTATATCGAGTGTAATATCTTTAAAAACGTATACCCACACCGCCGAAGATTGGTGGAATAATCATTTTGTTTGCAACACTCATAAAGAAGCTTCAGAGACCCCAGAAAAATGTATGTATTCTTGATCAGTATCAAATTTATATAGAATTGTTCTAAGTCCGTCTGTTCATCTGTGCAATATTTGCAATAAACTATTTTCTGACCGCAAAAGAAACGATGTCTTTTTCAAAATTGACAGAAACGTTAAAAGTGGTTGCACAGGGATTGGTACAGAAAATATGGGCCAAATCGCTCAAAGGACAAATATTGGAAACCAAAAAAGAAAGAAGAACAGTTTGCCAATTGATAGTTTAGGGTGCGCAAAAATGAACCATCACACATGAGTGAACAACAGGTTTTCGTTGTTGAAGACTATTTCTCAAATAATAAAAGTTTAGCAGCCAAAGTTCGTACATTTCTTACAAAATATGGTCGAAATATTAAATTAAATTCATTAACTCTGAATCGTCAAAATTGCCGAATTGGGCAGAAGACGTCAATGGCCATTGAAAATTTCGCTAAAAGAGTGCATAGGTGCAAGCAAAGCCGTTAAGGTCGTTTGCCCAGTGTGCTATTCCTGACGTTAGCGATTATGTTTATTATGATTCATTAAAAAAATTACAATTAAAAATAATAATAATTTTTTATTTTTTTTATTAAATCAAATAATCCATAAATTTTTTGAGATGTCCTACGTTTACAAGTGTAGATTATTGAAGGAATTAGACCACTGTAACAGCTTAGAGCAAAAGTGTGTTTTGACGATTTTTTTTTTTTTTGAATGCAAAAAAAGTATGATAGAAAAATGATATTCGGGGAAACTATTCAGCATATATCTAAGGGTTTTAAAAAATTTATTTTGTAAAAATTTGAAAAAATGGCAACAACGCTGCCGTTCTTCTGAGTCAATTTCGGCTCAAGGGGCCTTATGGCACGTATCTTACTGGTGCAAAATGAAAAAGTAAAAACAATAATTTAACCTACATTCCTACATGTAGAAAATGACGCAGGATTTTATAGAAATGCTGAATTTTTTGTGATTGGCGTGTATTTCAAAAAAATGGAAACTCGTTTATTAACAACAAATGCTTACATTAACTTATCGAAAAAACCCCATCTCAAAGATTCTAGAGTCTATTTATTTTAGACTTTAAAAAATTTGAAAAGAAAAAAATTAGTTATTGCGGGTCTTCGGTTTCAAAAATTGTGTTGCGAGTTTCAAAAATCATTCGACATTTTGGAATATATTGCAGGCTTGTTCTCTTACTGCAATAAATATTATTTTTTTTCTCTTAGACTACTTTGTTAGAGCCATAAAACTATACTTTTTGTGTTTAAAAATTCCTCCTCATTCTCTTTCCGCAACATATTTTTGCTCGAAAGTGATCCTTTTGTTAAATCTGTCAAAAGGCAGAATCGTATATTTTACACATTACATCTTGCAATATGACAGTAGAAAAGGCAAGATAATGTTCAATTTTGTAATCGAATTCATAAACAATTCGAAAAAATTTATCTCAAACTTCAGCCTCATGTCTGTTCAAAGATCGTCTTAATAAAGCTACACTGAGGAATTTTTATTTGAAAACGCTTTTAAACATAAACATAAATACTCTCAAAAGATGTCTCTGGGTGTATTAGAAATTTTAAAAATCCACAGCTAGAATATTAGATTATAACTTCCCAACAGAGATTCGTTAGCTTGAGCAGTTTTCCGGGGAAAAGGGCGGAACTTCAAATAAGAAATTCTTTTCAAAATGATGAATTCTTTTCCACATATTCTAGAAGCTTCGAAACATCTATTAAGCCCTTAATATGCCGGAATGACTGTATGTAGAAAAAAATTTATTTATTTATATATAAATAATTTATATAAAAATATAATTTTTATAATTTACTATATTTTTAGAAGACTTCAACAGAAAGGGCGCATTGAAGGCAGATCAATATATGAAGTAAAGATTGTTACTAATTAGCTCCAATATTTGAAAGATTCCGATAATTGCTTTCATAGAATAAATCGTTCATACGTAATAATAACGCGACATTAACGCGAATTTTTCAAATCTTTCCCAAATAACGATTGATTTGGAAAACTTAGTGTATTGAAAAATTCGATTTAGGAAAAAATGTTTTGCAAACGGCAATTGTCGAAATTCCATTACGTAATAAAAATTAAATGTCGATTGTCGTTCGATTTAAAAAAAAAAAAAAATTAATTGACTTAACATTAGTTTAGATTCTTCTTTCATTATCACCTCTCTCAGGCACATTTATTACTGCTTTCGAAGTTCGAAGGCTATCTTCATTCATTACGCGTTTGTCACGTTGTGTTCATTTATTATTATAAATTTCCTGTTTTTTTTTTTGATTCTTTCAGAATAATTTTGTGGATTAACGCTTCTTCTTTGCATATTTGCATATTTAATGTAATAGTGAGTAAATGAGTGAGTAGAAAGTATAGAAAGAAAGCTTTTAAAATAATTCCCGCAAGTGAATTATGAAACAATTAAAACTACAGTGTTTTTTCATTTCAAAGCATGCTATTCAAATCCAATTAAGTATGCCGCATAAAAACTCATTATTATGATTAATCCTGGTTTCGAGAACATGTAATATTTTCTTAGTCAACATTTGAGAGCAGCCAGGGGAAAAGCACGTGCATTATGATTTGATGCGTTTGTGGGGATTTTGTGCATAAATGCACGACGAGTTTATGTCCATTAAGAGGGTGAAATGAATGGGTGTATAGATGGTTGAGTGGATTAGTAAACGACGCAGAGAATGAGAGAAGAAATGTAACAGCTGTTAAGCCCAAGGACATTGGTGGTAAAGCTCGTCAAACACAGGAGTGTGTATACATAACATAAATTTTACTTGTACTTGTTCTTATAAAATGTAAAATGCACACATAAATGGAAAACTCGCACAGCTAGTAATCATCGCACAAACATACGCACATACATAGATACATATATACATACACACAGACCGATATCTCACTCTTTTAATGAACCAACGACGCCAAAGCACAAGCAAAAGTTTGTAATAATCATAAAAGTCAAGCAGCACGTGTACTCATAAAGGAACGGTAGCGGAAGTTGAGTTATCGTGTTAAAGTATCCCATTATTGCTCTTGTTCTTGTTCTTCTTGTTGCTGTTGTTGTTATTGTTATTGCTGGATGAATGCCATGAATGAATAACAGAATTAATGAATGAATGAATGAATGAAATGACTTAGCAGTAGAAAATCAATTGCTGCTGTTTGCTATTTGTGTCTCTGATATGTTTTTTTCTTTAAAGGTGCACGTATATCGGGGTTAGCCAGTATGTGTGAGTTGCCTGCAAAATATTGAAAAATCCTTTAATGTGTCTGAATGAACGAATGCTTCTTTGGTGGCAATGATGCGAACAACATCCGGTGGCATTTTATAACATCCTTCTCTTGACGCGCACTTAAATCATGCATACCGTCGCAGTTGTCGTCATCGCCATCATCATCACCATCACCATCATCATCAGGAGTGTTGTTGTTGTTGTCGTCTTGTTCATCTTTTGCGCATCATCGAATTTCAATTTGAATTTAAACTGAGACACCACCAACAATTCCCTTCTCCCGTCTGTATGTGTATATGTGTAGTGTGCGTAAGTAAGTGACAGGATCGACCACAAACAATCGGGCAACTCAGGAGAGTAGTTGTAAGAGAAGAAAAACACATTTTATGTCCTTTAAGTAGACAATAATCTTTTAAGTGGAGAGTGACGTATGTAAAGCGTGCTGTTGCATTCAAATTACATAAACACAAAATCCTCTACACACACACGCATATAGATATATATTTATTCTATCCTATTGACGCCCAAACTCATAACGAAATTTTCTGGCATTTCAAAGGGCCTTTTGGTTAGGGTTCTCAATTGAATAAGAGGAATGCATGTAACCAGATTGATTTTCACTTAAATTGCAGTTTCTTCCTATTCATATGTAATATGGTTCTATAAAAGTTAGGAGTCTATAATGTCGCGTCTTAATTTGGCAAAAGAATAACAACAGCACTGATCTCGCCGTCCTCCATAAATATCGATAAGAACTTTTAACATTTTTTCATCAAATTAATGAGTTTCCATAAAAATAAAAAGCAATAGTTCCAGTTTGCGCGTCTGACAAAAAGTTTACTTATAGAACAACATAAGCAATCAATCAACCAACCAATTAGTGTGGAAAGGTATAATGCTTAGGCTAGTAAAACTCATTAAATTAATTAAGAAGTTTCTAAAATGGTAATAACAATGGAAATGTATATGGAAAGGGAGTTTACACTCCTTTACAAGCAGCATCTAAGTTCGATAACTTTTCTTACATTTCTACGTCAAATTGTTTCTTGACACCTAAAGTGATCTTTTCAAAACTCTTCGTAGACCTATAAACGAAAAATTTCGAAATCGGAAGCAATAACAAAATGACTCTTGTGTGTAAATTCTAAGCTCGTTTTAATGCATTTTCTATACCGTTTCTGTACTTTTGTCAACTCATATAATTAATGTAACGCCATCTAGAATATTTGATTAAACAAGCTTGCCAAGCTGAAGGCTTTTAGCGGACGAAACTCTAAAAGTGTAAATCTAATGAATATGGGGAATTATTGATCAATCCGTAGTGCTGCAGCTCCTATTTTTATGCAAATTGACAGATCAACTTAAAACTACGCTTTTCAAATATCACTCAAGAACTTATACTATTAAATTCGTATATAGGGATTTCGCAATCGAACTTCGAACTTTGAACATCATATTCGAAAATGTGCCTTCTTTACTAAGACCGGTTTACGGTTCTCGACATTGAACGAAAAGTTCTCGTTACCGAACAGGTTTTAAGGACTTAAACGAGGCATGAATTGGAGGAAGACATCATTAATCATTAATATGACATAATAGCTTTAGCTCAAATCAGAAATATTCGCATTCTTAACCGCTGTATTCCAAATAACCTTTCTTGTGCTTCCAAATATATGTTAAAATCTTTTAGCTTATTTCAAAAACATTTCAAGCACCGATTACAGCTGGTTGTCACTCGAATTTCATGCGAAACAATCACTTCACATAATCTCCTTTTCCATTTATATGCCTTTAGAAGAGTTACGTAATGTATTCGCGTTGATTGAAATAATTTTTTATAAAATATTCACCATTCACATTTATTCTTTGTTTTTTTGGCGAGAATACTCCGAACATAGCACAAAGGGAATATATTGAGAGTACAAATAATTGTTGATGGTTTGTTTTCTAATTTTGAAACTTTATTTCCTATCGTTGGCCGCTGGTAAGAGAAACACCACTGGCGCTTTGCGGGCAATGCAAGACAAGACTTACTCTCGTTGAGATAACAAGTAATCGGTCGTAACCAGTGCTATTTGGAAGGAATAATGTTTGCTGATAACATCAGGGAGGGTAGCATATACCAGGTTAAGTGCTACTAAGGTTTTCCACGCTATTGCGTGTGTTTTTTGTCCCAATTTTACCGGCAATTGTTTGCAGCTCTCCTTAATCATAGTTCCTTTGGAACGAACCATAATATACATCCACCTAATTCCACAAACGAGGTCCCTATGGTCACTCAGTTGCATCGTCAATGTTAATGATTCGCCTAGTCTGCATCGCGGTTAATTTGTGCTTTAAGTATAGTAAACGAACTATCGTTTACCGCTCGTAAACAGCACTATCTTTCGAACTAAGAGAAAAAAACGTAGCTTTGCGCGCAAAATGCGTTTTGTTGGCAGCAAAGCTGATATATGAAAATATGTTGTTCACATTTCAACGAAATGGCACATAATGATTTTGAGAGGGCAACAATGACGTCTTAACAGGCATATAACGCCCGATTTGATTTAATACTAGTTACGGCATCTTTTGTAAATCCATTAACACTCTCACTACTTTTTTTATATTATAAACAAGTTGTTATTGTTATATGTAGACAAGTAGTACAATCAGTAATTATATATAAATAAGTTGTTACCGGATTTTCGAAAAGATGACGTTACTTCATATCTTCATCGTATTTTGATTTCTTCATGTGAAAGCAAAAATATCTAAGTTTTACGCTTTAATATAAGTCATCTCGCTGGATTATATGCAGCATCGCTTTTGTAAATTTTGACTAAATAGAGTTCTGTACCAAAAAAAAAAGAAAAGCCAATCGCCTATTTAATTTCCAGAAAAATTCTACTGAAAAAACGAATACTTTTGTATCAAGAAAAACTGATTCGATTCAATTTAATATTCGGTCTTTATTCGACACTCTATAGTGTTTTATGACTAATGTTTTTTTTTTTGCATTGCATGATAGTCATGTGCTCGTTCGTATTTGTGGATATCAATGCACTTTTTTTTTTGTTTTTTGTTTAAGGATTTCTTTGCCATTAAGGGCCACTGTTTGAAAAACACAAATTCAGACAAAAACACATACACATCATAAACCCAAAATTGCTATCGAGCCAATGTAAACAAAATGGGATTTTGCTTTTAATTGTTTTTGTTCATATTTTTGGAAAGAATTATGATTTAACAAAATAACACGAATCAGGCTCGAATTCAATTAAAAGAGCAATTGGCTAGTCAATGAGGCATATAGTTAGGATGTAAATATAAAAGCATACATCTTAAGCTCTATACACATTTCCTACGCCCACACGTATACATTTTCTCAACTTCTTTTTAAGTAAACTATAACTTTTAAAAGGATATGTGATGATATCAGACATCTGTAAACTAAAATTTGAAATTTTTGCTAATTGCAATACATGGAAAAAAGAGGAACAAATTAAAACAAAAAAAAATTAATCAATATTTGTTACAAATAAGACCAACCAAGAGATAGATGCTTTATCTGTAATTATATTTCGAACAGTCACTTCTTTATGTGAGAACTTTTATCTTTAGCTTTAATCTGTAATCCTTTTAGGATAGGGGGAAAAATGTCGTTATCTAAAAGGAATTGTTTCTCTGAAGATTAAAAAAAAAACCCCTGATAGGTAAACGATCCTAAGTGATACAAATTGAACACAATAAAAAGTCAAAAGAGCAAGATACTGTGATTCAGGTAAGGTGGAACTATTAACATCAAGGGAAAAGAGGAATATTCCTAGCGCGCCTCAGACTTACCGGCAATTTAAACATTTTTATTCCATCAAAAACCCATAAGAATGAACTGAACTTTAGTAAAAGTGCTTGATGGCGTTTCTATCCGTTATTTACTCTTAAAATATTGTTATAAAATGCATTTTTTCTCTTCAGATAAAGTCCATATCGCTAAATCGTGACTAGCGTAGATTTTATTTATAATTCCTCGAAGTAAGTTTTACAATTTATTTAAAGAAATTTATTTCTTTAACAAACGTTGTTTGCTTCTTTAATATTGCTAGTCAACTATTTCCTTTGCTCTGCTTAGAAACCCTACGACCATCACAAATACTGCGTCCCTCTCTGCCATGCCTGCTAAACCCTTGCTGCTGGCTTTCCTAGCGAAGTTTCGTTAATCGCTTTACCTAATAGATTTCGTGGGAATTCTCGTCAATCTTTGTGTCCATCGCCAGGTGCTAAGCCGCTTTCTTATGCGGAAAAGATCCCATTCGCTTTGACATCTTCCCGGTCCGACGATAACTTCAAAAATAAGTCGAAAATTATAGTACAATAGAAATTTCGTTGTGTATTTAGTTTTCTCAGGAAAAAAACTATTTTTAAATATTCCAATATCAACATAAATGATTCCTTTGAGTGTTCCCAACAAAATTTCGCAGTTACAGTCATGTGTGAAAATTCAAGAAACAACTGAGAAGGTATTACGTATTGCATCATGACTTCCACCGGAATCATAAATTCCTGCCGTCACATTTATCTATCATTAGCACCATCATGATATTTTCTTGTTTCCTTGAAATTCGTTATCGTTTGTTATAGCTGCCAGAACGTCGTTCACGTGGTTTCATTAATTACCAACTTTGTAGTGTATCAACTATTTCGATTGATACTAAGTGTCAAAAACAAGAAATGTTTCCGAAATATTTACGAAACATAATAATATAAACCTTATAAAACTACAAATATTATAGAATAAGTTACATAAGATAAGAATTTTGATTTGAATAAAGAACATATCGCATGAGATAGAAATTTTTAATTCATATTGCAAAACCTATCATTTATACTGATTCGATAAAACTGGTGCAAAGAAGACTAGGTAAGTTTTAGTAGAGAACTACAGACTATAACTGAAGCCTCTGTATTGACCATCAAAGGAAAGGAAAAATATTGCACCCCAAAAAACGGGAGAAAATGCGAAGCCGATGATGAACAATATTTGAAATACATACGAGAGATCGATATAAAAATAGTCTCGATTGATGTGCTTTATATTTACTTGCAGTCTGTGAGTATCTAAGATTTTTGCTTCCTTTATATAAAATCTTAAATAATTCTTATCTATTTTACTTAATGCTACAATGCAAGTAAAATTTATTAAATAATTAAAACCGATCGAAGTTACTAAGCAACAAAATATAAATAAAGTTTACTTACATACGAGGCGTACTCAAAAAAAAAGTGACTTTTTATGTTTCTCGGAGTTTCTCGGATTTATTCATCAATATCGGTTTTGTCCCCTTACAAAGTCTTCTTCCTTATATATAGTATGCTTGTGCTTTTTCCGATTCTGGAAGCTTTTTTGGTAGGCGCTTTCTGGTAAGGCTTTGAGCTCTTTCAGCGATGCGTTCTTCATTTACTTAATCTTGTCAAAACTCCGTTTTTTCGTGGGTATTTTCTGTTTCGGGAACAAGGAGTCAAGGCCGATGAATAAGGAACATTAGGTATGATTACGGTGTTGCGATTGGTAAAGAAATCACTGACAAACAGTAACGATATTTAGCAATTTTGGTACAAACTTCGCTTCTTAAACTGTTCATGCCCAAAACAACCGAAAAAAAAATTCAGTACGTTATGCCGACATTCTCAGGAATTTCCCTAATTCCCTAATTCGACGATTTTGGATAACAATTTTCTTCGCTGCTTCATTTTCGTTTTCATCGCTTGTTAACGTGTTGAAACTTCCGGAGCGGGTATCGTCATTAGCATCTTCTCGGCTTCGTATGAAGAGCTTTTGCATTAGTTATAAACATTTTTTTTTGCTCGTAGTACATTCGCCAAATGGCACAGTCAACATTTGAAGTGCATAGGAGCACTTTTCACGCAAAATTTGGTATATTTTTGATCCATTTTTTTTTCGATAGGAAAACACCGTCAAGCAATCCACAAAATTCGTCTAGACTTAATTTCTACCAAAAACAAACTAATAATGCAAAATGGCTGATAATAGTTACATATGTTGGGCATATGTGTATCATCATAACAAAAAAAAAACCCGAAAACCACCCGAAAAGTCAGGCTTTATTTTTAACACACCTCGTATATATTTGGGCATTACATATCCTTCCTTACACGCTTATATAAATAGATTTTTAATAGTGTTAAACTGAATATTTTCACACTTTATTTATCTATTTGGTTTATTTGTTTATTATTATGTGTATGTTTACGGTTATTTGTATGATAAACTTACTATCATTCTCTCTCATCTCTTTCTATCTGTCTCTTAATATTCGTCATCTCTCGAAAAATTTTAATTGAATTTTGTGTTATTTTGTATGCGTATGAAAAATTGAATTTATTTCTAGTATTGCATCATATTATGCATATACGTACGTACGGATAGCATGGCATTAGATAATAGTAAATATTTGATGATAATGCTCCGAAAAAATTTTGTTTATCAACAAAGCACAGCCATAGATAGAAAATATTTTCAAATTGTTTTTGACAAATAACGAATGAAATTATTGCAAATTTATTTCAATTTACTTTTTGTGTTTTGTTTGTTTGTTGTTGTTCCTATTTACACAGATCCTAATACAATCCCGTTACAACATTGGTCATGTTAGTGATTGTCATATATAAAAAAAAAAAAAAACAAAAAAAAAGGAAGAAAATTCAAATTTATTTACAAATCATTTAATACCACATTTCGTACAAACATGATGGGAAATGGTTTCAATTGCAGGGAAATCGTAATTTCTTAACAGAAAAGAAGAAAAAAAATAAATAATTTTAGAAATTTTAAATTTAATATCAATTATTTATTAAAAATATATGTATTATATAAAGATAGTGTGTATGTCTTATTATATGAAAAAAAATTTATCAAAGTCTTATGGATACTAGAATAAAAGCTCCGCAGGTCATGTACCAGTTTCACTATTCTTATAAAAGCCGCAAGAACTTTATTGTTTTTAATTTTTATTTAATATTAAATTGAAAATGTTTTTACAGGCAATAGGCAAAGAGACGAAAATTGTTCCTCGTTCCACACCATTCATATACCATAAACAGAAGTCGCGAAAGGACATTAAAGTTTCCCGATATTTGTTTTTTTTTTTTTTTAGTTCTTGTAAAATTGCATTATGGGGGCGTGCGCATGAGTAACATGCAAACTTATGTGATTTGTCTAAATCAAATGTACATTTTGCATAAGCTGCCGTTAATCAGACATATTCCGGCTTTTCATTTACCTCAAACCGGTGTGGGCAATTTTATTGGACAAAAGTTCTCTGCAAAAGTTCAATAAGAGTACTCTATCAAAAAAAAAAAAAAAAAAAAAAAAAAAAAAAAAAAATAGAAAATATACTAACATAATGCAACTGTCACACTTTGGAGCGTAGGGATGGGCTATTTATATGGCATCAGAGCTTATTAATGGTTTGGCTTACTTGCAAGTTATTAGCGATCGAATTTTTAGCCAAACTTACGTGCTCAGCCATAACTTCTTTTTGCTCAACTTTTTTTGTATTTATTGGATTTCGATTGACACAATTTGTGCTCAATAAATGATAGGAGGATGATTTTATTGCAAACATTCGATTCGAAGAAATATTTGCTTTTATTTGTTATTCGACATCGTGTTGTTAATTGATGAAATTTTTTCCGTTAATATAACGGTTGAATAGTCATCACGGAACTCTTTTGCTGTCTGCAATTACTTGTTTATATATATTGTTCAAGCAGCCAATAAATATTATATTTCGAAAATAATTCTTCGATAGTTTTTGATATTATTTGAAATCCCTTTACTTTTAATGTCAAGCAAAACTTTTTCTTTACTCTTCATCTTAGTAATTCGCTTTTATTTTATGACACCAATAATTGAAACAGCACCGAAAATAAAATTTTTTTTTTTTACTTTTTTTTTTCTTTTTTACTATTTCTTTCGTTAATTAGTCTCTTTTTATGTACGTTAATATTTTCAAATGTGTGCGCTTTATAATTTTGTTTTTCTTTAGAATATGAAGCACGATATTTATTTTGCTCTCAGGTAAAAATATAAAATTTTACATTCGATGTCGAATTAAATTCATGTTGTATCGCGAGCAATTTTGTAATATTTAGTTAACTTCGAAGGAATTAAATAAACACAATTCCGTTTTGTTTGGTTATTAACTTGATTATAATTATATATATTAACGCTTAGCTTACAACTTAAACTACAAACAGTACATAAGAACAGAAATAGAATACGCAGCGTTAGCATATCTTACGATTATATGCTTTAGTGTCTTGTGACACTTTGGTGGCGTAATTGGTGGTAAACCAATAGATCCATTAAACTCACTACTCATCACTATTACTCACGGTTTGGGCACGGCATCAGCGCATATTTGAAAATTGTAATCGATCTAATCATCGGGAAACCTAAACTGACCCCTAATTTCGCTGATTTAGCCGAAATTGAAATTATTGATGCAACATTTAACTCGTTAAGCGATTAATTTCGACCTATGAACACAAATGTGATCATTCTTTGCATGCGAACGTATAGTGAATAATGAAAAATGTAATTTAATCAAAAAGTAAAAAAAAGTTCATCTGGCTCCCTTTTACCATCTTTCCTAGATTATAAACGCGATTTTATTTTCATAAACGGTAATATTTTTAATGCGCACATTTTGAAATTAATTTCTCATTTAACTTCTACTTAATAATTTTACTTCCATTAGACATAAATGTAAAAGTTTTTATTATAAACAAAAGTCATATATTTTGCCCATAATATACGTAATGTAAAATAAATTTTTTCAATTTTATTTAGTAGGCTTACGATTACTAAGTTGTCAAGTATATAAGTTTGAAATGTGGACTTGGATAATACAACGTGTAAAGGACATACACTTCAGGAGTTGTTTTTTATAGCTTAGACATTTGTAATTGATAATCAGTCGTAAAACAAAGTCACGTAGCAACGCAAAAATATTTTTTCGAATCACGAATATGTCGAATTTTTTGCCACATAATGAGCATTGAAAGCTAACATATCTCTGTTTTGCTCAGAAATGCAAATGCGGGTTGTTTTCGGATCGTATTGTTATGGAATATGGAAAATGGATTTACTTTAACAAAACCATCCACACGATTATTCATCGGTAGATCCAGACTTACGACCCATACCGACAGAATCGCTTTGGCAAAAAAATTATTCTGCATGTTTCAAGCGACCAAAAATTGCTTATTATCTATTAAGACTTGTTGAAAGGATTCATATCAAACGCAACCACGAAACGCAACGACGAAATAAGGGCAACAAAATTTCACTTTTTTACCTGACATTCGTCCATTCAACGCGTATGACAAAACCGTTTCGCAACACTTTGGAAGCACGTAGGCGGTTTGTGCTAGCCCTTGCAGCTTGATCATCAGATTTGAGTACCTCCGATGTTTGCACCGATGGATCATGCATTTGCCGAGCATTGCTTTGAGTCTCCGAAAAATGTAAAAGAATATATCGATGACTGCCACAAAGACGCCCCAAAAGAGCAGCAGTGTTTGCCGATTTGTCATGCATTCACAAAATGTCAGGCACATAGGAAGAATGTATAGCTAGTAAGACCCAGATTTAAAAATATTTTCTATCATACAATAAAAATTTCTATTTTCTACACGTAAATTCCTGTTTTATATTTACATACTTGCTATGATGATATATTCTGATATAAACATATATTTCTTGAGATTTTATGAAGTGCTTGGGCCGCTGTCCATTCAATGGATTCTTTCCCGGAAACATTTATTTAATTATTTTATATATCGAAAAAAAACTTACGGATCGAACGTAAAATTCGCAAGCTTAGTTTGCTTTGTATGCAAATTGGCAACAATTCTTAAAATGTTTTATATAGAAAAACGTACATTTTATTATGGATTAAGTCAAGTAAATATATTCACTGTTTATGGGTTTACGACTGTCCATAGAATCTTTCGAAGTCTCTCAATTAATCAATCGTTTTAATTAAGAAAATATGTCGTGTCTTTTTAGAAACTTTGACTGGTAAGTCTAGCGGTAATTCGTTAGTCGTACAGTTATAAAGGTGAAATTAGTGAGACATTATCATTATTAACACAACTTTTCCTCCTCAGGACGATGTTATACATTAAATATGTATTTCTCTAGCTTTATCTTACATTTCGATAAAATGAATTTTTGTTAGTAGGATGACAATAAATGGTAAGAGGAAACGAAATGCTTCAATCCCTAAAGAATCAGTCTACAGATGGTTTGCTCCCTTTCCCTTATTTCGAAAACGAAGATCGATCTGAGAACAAGTACAGTCTCTCAACAGGCAAATAAGTTTAAGTCCCCCCACAGCGACCTTTGGAAAAGTTGTCAACTGCTAAGCCATTTGCTCTGCTATAGACGCGTCTTTGCAGTTTTTTTTAGAAGCCTTGAAGATCTCTTAGAAGCCTTGAAGATCTCTCCTGTATTGACGTCAAAGGTATTAGCAGATTATATATGAATTGTACAATACCCCTTACTAACCGATGCTTTTGAAATTTTTCGAATCTATCCTATGAATAAATAAATTGGTTTTAAAATTAGAGATGCGACCTTAATCAGCATTTAATTTCATTTATATCAAACTGGCTTCAACGCCAGAAATCCTCGTAGTAAACGCTAAAGAATAATAGAAAAGTTCGGAAGACGAAAACTCCCAATCGAACGAAGAAGAAGAGCCAATAAGCGTAGATTATCATATTAATAATACACGAAATAAAGCGAAACGCGAACGATAAAAACGTTGTTTTAAAGCTTCAACGCATTTAATGTAAACAAACAACAATGGGAATGTCTACAAGAAAATAAAAAACAAAAAGGAAGAAAATACCAAAAATATTTGCTACTGGTAACCACAACGCCACCACATTAATCATATTTTGAAATTGTGACATTTATTTACTGATTTTGAAATGATTTGCAAATGAAATATATTGAGATATAAAAGAATTTAATTGCATGCAAAATTTTATTACACTGTCGTGTCGCGACGCAATATCATATTAAATTCTATTACATACAAACATCTACGCACAGACACATGTGCTTCGCATTGGAATGGAAGAACATGAATCCATGACTATTACGAATACGAATTTTTATACAATTTTATCAAAATAACCCAAAACACAATGAATACTATTGAGAATAAATAAATGACAGCTCTAATGGTTTTTGGAGATAATACCGATGATGTCACTGACTATTAAGCCTACAATTTTATATAAAACCACTTGTCAGTTTTGGCAATGGTATGATGAAAAAAACCAAACAAAAATAAAAAAAATTTATATTTTGTAAAATTTCACAAAGCGTTACAATTCGCTGCTTTGTTCCTTTATGGCTGAATTTAATGTAAATCTCATTCTGTATAGCACGATTCCCTTAAAATGAGAACATACATGACGCATATATACATATATAGTACAAAGTTTTGTTGCTAACGGATATTACTGGATATGGTACATAAACACATACAAGTATACATTGCTATCATCCTGATGCCAATATTGCTGGTATTTGTTGTTCGGCTTTATAAACAACTGTTGAAGAGAAAAGCTTAGCCTTTTGCGAAGTTTCAGTTATGCGTTTATAAAGTGGTGACAGAGCAATAGGAATTTAATTTAATTTGTTTTGAAATTGTTTGTCACTTAAATTTATGCAACTTTTTCCCGTTTTACACGACTTATGTCTTATAGTTCATACATATTAAAATTTTTTTGTGGATCTAAACGGAGAGATAGAACATATTTACATAGAGGTGCGCTTGATACTACAGTACTATTGGCTTAAAACAAGTTAAGAAGTTAAACTGTAGCAATAGTTGGAATGCTAAGGAAACTGCTCACTAACTCTTACTATCAAAGTGAATAATATAACGTCTAATGAGAACTGATACTCACTTATTTAAAGACTTTTCATAGAGTGATTCCATTTTCTTTCGTTAGTTTTTTTTTGAAGGTTAAGTCATTACGTTTAATCTAATTTTTTTTTTTAATTTCAACTTCAACTTCCTCGAATATTTAATTAATAATAATAATAATAACATAAAATAATAATAATCTGATCGAAGATGATTGAAAATTCCTATCACCGCATTCACTTCAAGCACAGTGGCAACAATGATTCGGGAATGTAAAGAGTAACGAGAATAAAGGAGCTCTACGCAACGTTTCTGATGCATTTGATGAATTTATAATCTAAAGGTATCTTCACATACAATATAAATAAATAGGTAGAATTCGACCTCTTCGACGGGTAATTTTTACAAAGTAGCGCGATAAAGTATTTTAATTGTTAAATCAATCAGCAATAATGTACTCTTACGTAGAAAAGGCTTTTTTCAGATCAGTTCGTGGCGCATTGTCGCCAAAAATTTTGGGCATGAGTAGTCGTGTACGGTCATGTTCATTTAAACTGCAAAGTTGAAATGTCCTCAGGAACGATATATTTTCCAACTCGTCGAGAATGTCAATTTCCGTAGTATCGACTTTAACCAGTAAACTTAGACACCTATGACCGGATGATTTCTTTGATATGCCAAGCTAGCGATTTTATTTTATCACTCAGACATTCACATGACCTAACCTTTGCACTCCCTCATCGAATATGGCCTGACATCGTGTTTCTTACAGCAATTCCTATGTCGAGCTAGACCTAAAATTCTATAATACAATTTTTAAATTTTTATTTAAAATTATTAAATATTTCTTTTTCTTTCAGATATTATATGTATCGTATCCCGTGAATACTTAAATTTGTCACAATCTGTTATATTCTACCTTCTTAGGAATTTTTATATTTTCTATGACACATTTTATGCCATTTTTTGGCAAATTAATTGAGCAATTGGTGGTAGGCAAAATAAGAAATAAAAATAAAGTGTTCCAAAGGTTAAAGTTCTATTTACAAAAACTCGCTGTTCACTGCAAAAATCATTTCGTAAACTTTACTTACTTTTACAAACCAAGTAGATCCATAGTGGTGACGATCATCGACATGCATTGTCAGCGAAAGAATCGAAATAGTAAAAGTGAAGTTCAATGCGGAATATACTTAATGAAAATCAGCAAATCGAAACTGAAGCTAATTTACCATATTAGCAAGCTAAGTTTTAAAAGGTCAGACAAAGTTCGGATTATATTATTTATAAACCAGACAGCAAAAGTAAGTTTTGCATAAATCTACATCAATATATTTTCTACGCAAATAAAATTTTCTAAAGTAGAATATAAGACACTCGTGATATAACACTTTGCAAAACTGTTATAACAATTAAGAAAAAAGTACTGTGCTGCAGTACAGAATCTATGCATATTCGTACTACGCAGTCTGCTTATGCAGAAACTTTAACTAATGGAATCCAACAGAAACAATTATCAGAGTTTGTTTGAAAGGTTTGTTAACGTATAAAAGCAATATGTAAAATTATAAAGAAGATGCAAATAATAAAGTTTTTTTTCTATTCAAATTGATGGAATTCGATAAGCTTCTAAAGTAGTAGAGTGGCATTGGATTCCATTATCACCGTTGCTAAATACTAACTTGACTTCTCTGTATAAACACATCAGACGTACAACATACTTTATCGTACATCTACATACTTTTATGTCTGTAAGCTGACACATGATGAAATGTTTTCATGTCATATAAACGTTAGATGATAAACAGCTTGGAAAGGGGACGATGAGTATACAAAACTTTCTTAAACTTTGCATTTGACATTTATGTGAATTATATTTGTCGTTTAGAGTCTTCGTTAAGAAATTATTCCGGTTTACATATGCTTTACTTAAATTTCTTGTGTTTGTTTTATAGTTTATTAAATTAAGCTTTAGAGATTTTTTATTGAAATGTGCATCACAATGGATATAATACATGGAGATGTTGAAATAATTCTACTATATATATACATCATCTTTAAAAAAACATTTCTTTGACTTCTAAGAGATGTTAATTGAAATTTAAAGGACTTAAAAGCTTTCAACTTTTAAGTTGAATTTTCAATATTTTTTTGTCTTATCTCACCATTATTAATACCAGAGAAATCATAATATATTCGATATTTTTTTATCCGAGGCTAGTCAAACTTAACTTTCTAGTAGAATCGTATTAGAATACTATTACTATTACGTGTACAAATAAATTACCACAGAACTGGCCTTCATAATTGTTGAGGTGTTTTTTTAGAAATAATAGATTTTGAATAGGTGCCAAGTCTATTGGAAACGGCTGATAAAGAAATATATTCCAAGCAAGTGCTTTCAACTTATACTCAGCAGTTTGGCTGTTTTTCGTTCAATACTTCGTTTAGCTAAATGATTTATAGTCTGCGGCGTTAAATATTAATATCTGACAACAGTACCTTTTATAGGGCACAACGCTTACCCGTGCAATTAATCGCGACACTTGAAGTCCTTTCGTATATCGCGATATCATCACAAACTATATACATTTTAAAGATCCAAATTTAGTTACTCCATTGAGTTAGATTCGTACTTTTTACTTATGCATAACTACAATTCCGTAAATTATTCGGAAGTTGCAATAAGGTAAATATGCTACCATCAACCGCATCCTCAAATCGTCCCCTTATTACATTAACAAGCACTTGTCATTGAATCAAGTCAGCTGGTCGGCGGCGGTGGCAAGTCAAAATGAATCTAACCCGATTCATTTATTTCATAATATTTTATAATTTTATTTGACAGCTTTCCTTAACTTCCTTTGCCATGTAAGCCATGTAGGACTAAACTGATAGGATCACCTAATAAGCGATGTACGTTTATTAAATCTTTTTACAATGAAGAGAATTTTATGTTTCTCTACCTATCAAAAAGGATCAAAAGGTTAGGCGTACACCGATTGTGTGCTAATCTGCTACTAATTGATCGTAGCACATAACGAAAAGCATGAAAATATTCATTCGATTATTGATCATAGGACAAATTAGATTTTCTTCTCACTCACTTATCAATAATATCCTTCGTGAGGATATAATCATATGGCTGCGGCCTGATATTAATATCTTTCTCTGTAGCTTGACTGTAGGGAGGGTTTTTTTTTCAATTTTCGATTTTATAATGAAAAGGTTTAAAAGGATTTTTTGCTAGTCGAGCAATTCAAACAAATTCGTTTCTCAGAACACGATCTTGATGGCATATAAGTGATAATTTCGGCGTCTTAAGTGATATGGATAATGTATTCAACCAATGTAAGACAAAATGAACAGAGTATTTACCAGCTTACAGATTATGAACAAGCCTGATTTGAAGTCTACTATTCCATCTGCCATTTACTTGATCTTAGAAAATATTTTTTCAAAATTTAATTTTGCAACAATAATGTAATGGTTTCAGCTTCAAAGGCGTTACATTTTCTTGTCTAAGCCTCTAGTTTATAAATATCTCAGCATCGAGTTTGCAATCGAGTCGAGCATATCCAAATCTATCTATTCCATATGAGAGTCTTATACTCAATCGATCAAACCGAGCCATCATAAATACATTCGAGTATTCAGCCTCCTTTCACTATTGAAATCTCCACAAGGAAAAAGTCTTTGTAACTTTTAAGCAGGAGATAAGGGATAAGGAAATAGAAATGAATCATTTGATAGTTTGATACTCATATAATGTATTATATTATTTTAAAACAAGCTTAATCGGATCAATCTTGAAGAACAAAGTTGGTAAATATTTGCTTTCTCTCTCTCTCTCTCCTTTGCAATAGAACATGTAACAAACTTAACATATCTTATAGTGAAGTAGGGAAAATTAAATTGCTGCATATATCCAACAAGCATTATCGAATAGATAATTTAAGGTATATATGTATGTACATGTGAAGCATAGTCGTTTACATAATTTTATATATATTGAGTTTAACGTATATTCTGTGTAAAAAGTGTGCGGAATTGTTAAAGAAAATAAGTAAAGTATAATTATGAATTTTCATCCTATTTAAAATAGATTATCTAGTCTAACAGGGCTGAAAAGAAAGAAAGAGTCAGATTGATGATAAGTTGAGTATACTGTTCGATAATATTTATTGAGTTTTTGATTAAAAACTTTGTCTAAACTCCATGATTTTTTTGTTATGGTTTTTTATTACTATTTTTGATATTACGCGATGATTCGTTATTATGCAGCCCAAAATACTATTTCGTTTTACTATGAACGGACTTTTTGACGTCATAAATGGCTTAAGAGAGTTTTCGAATAAATTTAGAGAATTTTAGAATAGATCGGCTTTTTAAATTATAAATAATTTCCGGTTACTATATACACTGAACGTGAATGTAAGCATTTATATTCCTGTTGTTCTCTATTATGACAGTGACATCGAGTAATAAAATCGGAAATGCATTAATTTTTATCACTACTATCCATTAAAATGTAATAAAGTTGCGAATCATTGTCTGTCTATTATGAAAAAGTGTATATATGTAATGTGTCTCTCCGAGTGTGTGTGTGTGTGTGTGTGTATGTGTATTTAAATTAAATATCAAACAATAATATTGCTTGGTGAATTAAACAAAACTTTCCAGTTTATAGCTGCTTAACTTACCTTATAACAATACAACATGAGCCCATAAACTAATAGCCTTTTCCCTTTAATTCAACAACAACAACAAATTCTCTTATAACCATTGAACTGATTTTATATTAAACGATTCGATTTGTATTAAAATCCAACAAAGTAGGAGGAGGAAAAAATTTGTGGCATTCAATGAATTCTATTTGTAAAAGTAATAATAATAAATATGTGTTTGCGTTTGCATGCCTATAAAAGTGATTTGTGTATCACTTAAAAACGAGCAACTAAACTGAAAAGCAATGCAACTATAAACTAAAATCAGATTTTATTATAATGAAATGATTTTCTGTCACATAATATGTATGCATTTGTATACGCATTTGAATGCAATTTATTGGGGTTTAGATGTCAAAACCAACAACACGTGTAGTAAGTTTGTACATACATGAGTATATATGTATGTATATAGAGTTATACATATATAGTTACTTGCAAACGGATTTTCCTATGGTCGTTAAACAAAGGCAAAGGCATACTAAAAGTTTAAACAATTCGTTATTGCATATGCAACTCCCTAAAGTATGCTTTGAAAAATGAGAATTTTCAATTTGCTTAATACGATAGAATAGATAGAACCTTCAAATTTACAGTTTAGTGTTCCGCTTAGCTTACGTTATTAATTAAGAATTCGTTAAAAAAAAAGTATTGAGCCGAATAATGCGAATGTTTTTTTTTTTGCTTTTTGAATATCAATTATAAAACAAGAGATTTGCGCTATTGAATGCTCAATGTATGCCGGACTTAGACTTTCATTCATTCATAAAAACTTCGTTAAAAAAGAAGAAAAAAAAACACCTTGATTTCTCATTTAATCTCCTGAAATCTTTAGATTTTATTTACTCTTTAGAGACCGTAAGGTGAGTGTACAAACTATTAAAGCTGTATAAAAATTCCATTATAGTTTTCTTTTCCGGTCTCTGTTGTTAGTATTGTGAATAAATTGAATCTTTTAAAAATTATTGTAACTCGTAACTGTTGGCATATATTAGAAACTATTTGCTTTAGTTGAGTTTGTTTAGTTTGCTTGCGGAAAATATTTCAAACTAACAAAACATTGTCAAACTATTGGTATCTGCGGAGTTATATAAACTTACGAAACGCATATACATATAATAAACGAATTGAATTAATTTCCATCGTTGTAATAATGACGTTTATAACAAAATCATAGATACCCGCGATCTTCTTTTATTTTTACACCAATAGATGTATTCTTCAGCGAAAAAATGATGGGTCTTTTTAGAGCTGAATTTTTTAATTTTGGATCGATTATATAATAAACGATACACAGTAATGTGTAGTAGAAAAAGTAGAGGTTTTCATCCAAGCAATGTAAGTACTTTATTAATCCGTTCATCAACCCAAGCGATTTAATGGTTTTCACACAATTTAAGCTTCAATTTCTTACCTAAGCTTTTTAAATGTTTCTTTCATGGATTTAGAAACATTTCATCTAGTGATACGATATTTTAATACGATAATGATCGCCTTAAAGTTGTATTATAGCGCTTTCTGTGTAAAAGATTTGCTTAAGTAACTCAACAATATGTAGAAAAAAGATAAGACTTGTCTTCCAAGCGTTTCCCTAACAGGTATAGCAAGATGTAATCAGGTGAAGTTATCTGTCATCTGGGTAATTTAAATACCGAGTGGGACGATCTCTTATAAGAGTTTTTTTTTGATATTTCGATAGTCGCTTTAGCAACGTTTCATCTAATAATGGAGCATCTGATCCGGGTGCTAAAAGTTAATTTTCGATGTAGCGCGTTTTATGTAAATGATTTGTTTAATCAGCTCAACAATGTGTACACGAGAGATAACACTTATCTTTCAAACGATTGAACAATTTCTTTATGAGGTATAGTAATATGTAACCAAAGGGTGGAACCCATCATTTGTGTGTTTTAAATGTCAGATGGTACGATATCTCCTTAACAGGCCTAATAACATGTGTCAATAATAATAAGTCCTTGATCAATAACAGGTTGTTGAGTTTGTAGCGCATCCCATATATGCGATTTATTTAAAGGACTTAACTATCTGAAGAGATGGGGCCTGTTTATAGCTATAACGCATTGGAATAATGAAGCTTAACAAACAAATGATTTAAACGTTTCTTTAAATGCCGAATCTTACTATTTTAATTCTTTCAGTTCGAAGAGGAAATGTGATCTAATCTTTGAGAGTTTTGAAAACCATTAACTCGCCAATGTCCAAAAAGTGTCCGCCTCTAAAACATTTTTTTGAATCTTAATTTAAAACTTCTCGTATACCTTCGCTTTCAAACAAATCGACGTAATAGGAAATCTTTGTTCTTAATCGTATTTTTGTAGATTCTGAATTATTCTCTATTATTATTAGTTCGCATTATGCATGCACCAAATAAGCTTTCGCTAGCTTTCTATACACATTAGTGTGCATTACACATATACGACATAAGCTTTCGGGAAATCTTTCTCTACTTCACGGAGGAGTTCCAATGAAGTAAGTCTTTCTCCAAAAGCTGTCCCTATGACTTAAAATCACAGTGACTGTTAAATTCCTCTTGTTAAGGATTCTTAAAAAAAAAAACAAAAACAGAAACAAAAAAAGTAAATTCGCAATGGAAAAAGAAATTAACTCAAGAGCATACGAATAAAACATATAGTTTATGCCAATATATAAACATTTGGAGAGAACTTGTGATATCAGCAAAATCACACAAAATCCCAAATATTTCCGCACCACAGTTGATGGCCGTGCACACAAATATACCAACAAAACGAAAAAAGCAAAAAAAAAATAGAAACAAAAAGCACAAAACGGGAAGCCGGCTTTATAGATTGCATGCAACACTGAACTGAACTGAACCAAAGTATATCGGCACTGAACAAAACGCTATATTGTTAGAGACCACAGAATATGTGAACTCAACGTCATACCTACTCTTACCTACCGTCCAATGTTTTTTTTGTAAACGTTAGATGAAAAGTTTCGTTTGTTTTCATTTTTCTTTCGAATCTATAACATCAAGCTTTTCTACTAACAGTAACACATACATACATATGCATATATTTATATCGTTTATATATATATAAATATATCTGTATATATATATATACATATATATATATAAGTGATGGTATTACCAGCAGTTACTTGATTGTAGAAATAATGATAAAAAATAGCATAGAATATATGGACTATTTCCGAGCAACAGCTTGCTCTCTTTCTCCATATATAGCATACGTACGTACGTACTTGTATATGAAATTTGAATGTGGTTGGTTGGCTAGCTGGCTTAACAGGATTTACGACTATTGCACTTTCAAAACATAAATATTGTGACAAATTTGCGCAAAAACACTATATATAGACACACATGCAAATCCATGCACACACAGCCATACACACATTCACACACACACCAATATAAAGATAACTTTACGTATGCAGTATATGCTAGCAGCTAACAGCGAATCTACATAAACCAAGTGTGTGCTAAAATGTACCGTTATTTTGGTATTATTGTCGCTCGCTACCCCTTCCAAAACTTCTTTTAGTAATATTGGTTGAGTATTCAGTGTTCATTTACAGGTTATTTTATGACTGCATTTTACTTTAAAGATAAATTGTTATTGAATATATGCATTTGTGTTACACATTTACCTATACGTATATAAAGCTTACGTGCATATGGTAACGCCAGCTATGTCGGGTGGACAGTCAAAGATATTTCGTTCATATTCGTTTTTATTGTACCTTATCCTGCGTAAACAATAGTATACATACATAGACACGTATGCTTTTAAAATAAGTAATATATTCTACTTAATTATATATATCTTAACTTTAAAGACAGACCAGGTACGTCCAGTATATATAATAAATTTGGTTATGAAAACTTTTCAAGCTAAAGAAATATATAAATCGAACTCTCTTCTTGAACTTTCTAGAGAAATGTTGTTCGTAATGAAAAAGAGTTAAGCAAATCAAAATGATTTTTTATTTATAGAACATCTGAAAGGAATCGTAATCAAAAACCTAAGTTGGCCATGATCGTGTTTTTTTTTTTTATAGAAAACTTGAAAGGAATCGTAAGCAAAGCCAAAGAAAGAATTTCATTACGGTATTTGTATTGATTAAAAAAATTTTTATGGACATAAATTATTTTCATTTTTTTGTTTTGTTTTAAGTATCGGTTGTCTCTTATTAGATATGTTAATGAATTACTGCTTATGTTATTAAACATTACAGTAAATTCACTTTAATCAAAACACATTCCAAATCTGACGGATTAGCATTAGAGATACATTTTAAAGTAAGTTGTATATAAATTGATTGAATATAGCATCAGTTATACTTATAGTTTACAGAGTGGCTTACCGTAGACATTGCACCTGAATTTAATCATACCAGGATATCCTAAAACACCAAAGACGACAATTACCGCTAAGCTTATAATCAATGTCTCTTATAGGAGAACGCTACATAGTTAAAATTTGTACAGAACACTATAGTGTTATGTTTAAGTAACCAGCAATGTGGCAGTCACAAAGAAGATAGCACGTGGTTTGCGTCGGAAGTATTATATTCGTACATTTATAACGATATTGGCACGATAGCGATATTAATGTGGGTCTACATCAACATAGTATCCTCGTCTTTTTTGTTTTTTTTTTTGTTTTCTTACTTGACATTCACTAGAGACAAACAACAACATGCGGTTGTCATTTGCCATTAATCACTGACAATAATGAACTTCCGTTATTTTTCAGTTGCACTTCGGTTCACTTTAGTTAAGTTCACTTTTCTCTTGTCTCTCTTGTTATAGTAAGTAAACTTTAATAGCGAATCTTGCCAAGAAACACATGAACGAAACTGCATGAACAGTATGCATACACTGCATACACTGGAATGTATGTGTATGTGTGTGTGTGTGTCTATCTAAAATTCGCATCCCTATCATGTGATGCAGCATCTAATTGCAAGCAATTGTTTCGATTTTATGGAATGTTTACAGTCTTTTCATTATTTGTTTGTTGTACTGTTGTTGTTGTTATTGTGTCATTAGTGTCATGTTGCGAAAATTATCGTTATACATATTGGGGGCCTCAATTTTACGAAACCATATCATGGAGACGCTGTAGTGAATGTGCCTACATATAAACAATAAATAGTCGTTTGACTTTATCGCTGTTTATTTACGATCTTTAATTTTCGTATAAATGTAGTTTTTTCTTTTTTTAAATTAGTTTGCCCGACAAAGAAATTTATGACAATTTAATGTGCAGCAGAGTATTTAAAGACCAAAAATATCTAAAGCCCGAAAACAAAATTTATTGAGTATGTGTATATATATAAATAAAAAAGTGCTAAACAGTAACTAGGCGAACGTTTGTAGCAAAGCTACTGATTTTCTGTTGCTGTCTTATATAAAAAAAAAGACCTTAACTTTTCCCACACGTCTACCTTTTAACTTTATCTCTCTGTTGTCTTTATAAATGATATACAAAAGGAGCAATATTTAACTCCCATCCAAACAAACAAAACAAAATAAAAAAGTAGGAGATTCATCGACTCTTTGAAATGGTTTGGCTATGGAGTCTTTAATGAGAGTTTCTATATTCTATGAAAAGCCGAAAGAAAAAACAGAACAAATATTGTTTCGATTCATGCTTTAACGTATTATTGTCCACCGCTAAAGAAATACCCAATCTTTCCTTTAAGTTCCTTTAACCAAGATCGAAAGCCATCTTCAGCTCTTTTCCACCTTTTGTAGGTAATGTTAAGCATTTGTTATTTATGTTGCCATAAAAAAAAATAAATTTATTAATAAATATAAGTTAGTTTTAAGTTAATTTAATTCGATAAAAAAAAAAAACTAAACAATATTTACTAACATTTATAACCCGAATTTCGTTTAGATCAGAATACTTTGCTTCCTCCACTACCAGCAAAAATACATACAAAAAAAAAAAAGTCAAACATTCTTTAGCAGCTTTAGCTCTAGCTCAAGTTGCAAATGTTTTTTTGAAAGTGCAGTGAGACATATATTGTCACTTTTATTTATACATACCTACATACATACACATAATTGTAAGTGTTATATTATTTATGAATTCACACGGTCCACACGTGTCCGCTTAAGTATGCGAAGCTCTTCGTATGCATCAAAACATGCTTTTTACATAACAACATTGATTTATGGAAAATATCTTTACCCACAAAAAAAAAGGAATTCTTACGATGTGTTTTATAATATTCAAACAAGGGAAAGTTTCTTGAAGGATTTTGGTAAAAATAATATTTTATAAAACGAAACTCGATGCCTCTGGTGACAACGTAAAATGTCTTCTTTGTACACAAGTATAATTACACATCTATACTACGTCTTATCTTTGCTCTTGCTATTTAAATATATATATACTATATATAAATAAATATTATTTTCTTTTTCGCTTTTTATTAAGTCGTAATAAATGCGAAAAAAAATGTAGAAAATTTATAAATTTTTTATAAAATTTTCTATTCCATCGTCTTTCTTGTTGTTCAATACTGAATGTGTCCTTTCAAGAGATTATTCATATTATGAGCTACGCTTTCTTCACTTCACTCTTAAAATTTAATCTCTTCTCATTTACTTTTGAATGCATTTTCCCTATGTATCAATTAGAATTGTTGTGAAGTTAGTCCACACTTGTCTGGCCCCCTTTTTTTATCTTTGCTAAAATGTGGGTTAAGTTCACAGCGTCTTTGTGTCTTTGCTAAGATAATTGATAATAAAGCGGCATGGAAAATTAAAAAAAATGCTTACGAAAACTAAACAAAAATAGGAAATGCAAACATTAATGAAAAATTTATTTTCCTTATTGTAGAAAAATGTAAAAAAATAAGTTATTATTACTATTCATCATGAACGGTGCGCTTGTACAAACCACAATATACACAAACCCGGTTTTTAAAAAAATTTTTAAGAAATAATACACCTCCAGTTTTATGATCTATCTTAAAGGCTTTGAAAAGCTATAAGAAAAACTTAACAACATGATCCAGAGTGAGGGATTTCATAGTTAAAAGTATCCGTATGTACTATTCCCTATATGTTTACGAATTCAGCTGAAATATTCGTCTTCTACGTTAGTAGCGCTTTTTCTTTTATTACTAAACAATGATATGACGCAATGTATGGACGAGTTCAAAAGATTATGGAATTCTTTTCATATGAACTTCATATTTGATCAGAAAAATCTGTGACGGGTAACGAAAGAAAGTGGCGGGTAACGCAGGACAATACTGTAAATAAAATTTATTTGATTAAATTTTTGCTTTTTTAAAAAAATCGATTTTACTGCAAGACCTTTTCAAATGTAATTACAGACACATTAAGATGACTGCTGTCTTTCCTAAGAAAAAGAAAATGTCTGATAGTAATCGGTATGCCAATCGACGATGTCTTATCAATCGTTAGAATCAATGGCGAATTTTATTTTCATTACGCATAATGCTACAAGAAAGAATTGCACGATTGCTCTTGCTTACGAATACGTTTGTTCTACTCTCGCGCATGCTTCTCTTACGCAATTTATTGATTTTTATTTCTATTCTATTCTAACACCAAACATGACCGCGCGCGATCCGATCTCACTAATCCACGTGCTAATTACGCCATCGCAAAGAATGTTGCCGAATATGTATTTTCGTTTTTTTTAATTCGTTTAAACGAATGCTAGTATTTATGTCTATATTTAGAGAAAAAAGGAAAGAGAATAAGGGTCACCTGTGTACTTTTATATGCTTATACGTAATATAATATACATACACGCAATGTTTATGAAGAATGTTTATACACTTTTGCACTGACCTGTAAATATAATTTTTTAATTTCGTAATATAAAGAATGTGTTTTACTAGTTAAGTATTATATATACTTATAATATGCGTGGAAGCAATTCCGAAGATTTTCAATGCTTTTGGCAAGAAGTTGGAGTTTCTGGAGGTCATTATCAATTCGGCTAACGATTTATACATTTTCTTGCCATTTTTTCTCTCATTCTGCTTTACATACACTTTACATAGTGTAAAATGTGTGATTCTGCCTATGAGAGCAGCAAAACAGGCACTTTCGATCAACAAATCGCCATGAAAAGGAGGAGCAACACTCATTTTCCCCCAAATTTTTCACATTCAAATGTTTGCCTATCCTTTAAAAATCACTGTTTTCAAATTCCGCTACATGGTTTACTAGATATAGAAACATCGATTAAAAGTATTTTAATTTTTTTCTCTTAGATTGAAATTTTTTCAAGTTACATTGGATGCCGCGGACAACTTCCTAATTAATAGATAGCGGCAAGTTGCACTTTGGAATATATTCTATTGATGCATGAATCGTATTTAAATATCGGTACAATTCATGTACAATAAATTCTCAAAATTATATCTAACTCTATTATCTTTCTATCTTTGTTTACTAACCTCTATGCTATCCATGAAAACTTGAGTTGAATTTAAACTGGTATAGTATACTTACTGGTGGTGGATATCAAACGGAACATAATCTTATTTTTGTTTAGTTCTAATATATAAAAGCTTTATAAATTATAATCTATTCATATATAACGCCTGGTTTTATGGCAAATTGTTATCAAAATTTTTCTATCGAATTCAAAATGAGTTCTCTAATAAAGAGAAGGTAGCTACCCTCCCCTGAGCATTGAGCAAGCATTGCATTAGTTGCGCACTGCAGGGGGATAGCAGGACGAACGTACCTCCTTAAAAACCTAACCTACCAGCAAGTCTGTTGATAATATACGATTTTCTATATTTTGCAAAACGTTTTGACAGTTTTATTAAATAAATTCTAAACATTATTTATGTGTCATCCAGCACAAAAACCAATTCCCGGTTTTTTATGTGTTAATTTCTTTTATTGTTGATTTTTTAAAATTAAATGCGAATCCGCAAGGGGTTGCATAGACGCAGCAGGAAATCAAGCATTTGATTTATGTCATTGAGTTGTTTAACTGCGGTAACAAAGTTTTATAAAGAAAAAAAATAAATAAACTGAAAACCAGAAAACCATAGTTTTGCTTATACGAATCTTGGATACCCACCACCTAAAGTTTAAGTAGTTGAAAAAAACATTTACATTTACATTCTTAGCATAAATAATCTATATCGCTCGTTTAATTTGTACTTGTACGCAGTCGGACTTTCCAAGTAGCGCTATTGTCGGTCAATATATTTCAGATTAGGGTTATGTGTTAATATCAGTAAAAGCGTTAGTTCACCGTAAGCAAGAGATTAAACTGAAATCACTTTTTTTTTGAGATGTTTATAAAGCACTCAAAGTTTAACCTACGATTCACATTTGAAATTGTCGATAAAATTTTCTAAAAGTTTTAATTTTGCTTTAACTTCTCTTAACTTTCGAGCTATAGAAGGCGAATTAGCGGATTCGATTAGTTGATGGCGGATTTATTATAGTTTTGATGAACTCCAAGGGCAGTCAAGCGGAAGTTATATAGATAAACGGATAACTAAATAAATTCAGAACTAAAAGAAAACTAGCGAAGTTTAGATTGCTATTTCAGCCTCTTCTCATATTTGATAGCTGGAAAGCGTCTCTATTACAGCTTTGATAATTCCAAAGACAATCAGACCGATATATACAATTAAAGGGATCTAAACCAATTCAGCACTAGAAGTCGATTAGCGAAGTATAGTTTCGAAATTCTTACAGTGGACTGGCAGCCGAATGGGATAAAGTATGACAACCACCAATCAATCCAAAGCTAAAAGTACATAAGCTAAGTTGCTGGTATCTGTTTCAACTCACAAATCCCACAACAGGCTTAGGCAAATATAAGTAGATAAGATAAACTGTCTATATCAAGTGAAAAACAAGTTAGCCCTAGTTTAGATTTTTATTTTAATATTTTCAAAACTTCTACAGCATATTAATGGAGGAATGTATGAAGGGTGATAGGAAAATTAGTAATCAAATCTAGAAGTAAAAGTCTTTGAGTTAATTCATTGATGGGGAATTCCACCATGCTCTATTGCAACTACTGTCCAATCATATATGTTAGAAATGAAAATGTAGATAAACAATGGACTGAAAATAAGCCAATCTACTGCGACCTTAACCTATACGAGCCAAACAAGAAGTTTCTATTTCAATTAACATAAATTTTTCATAGCGGGCTAAAACGACTAAATCGATTCAAATTAAATGTACAAGTGTCAATTTTCAGCTTCCGATTTAATCCGTGAACTTCTTGTAAATTTTAAACAGTGGGACGCACAAAAAGATAAAGTATAGCCCAATTATAGCATTTCACTTCGCCTATTACGATTTTAATTAGTGAATAGTTAGACAGACAATCAGATGCTCAAGGCCTAAATTAAGAAATAAGGATATTTATGTATATATAATATATTCGATTAACAAGGCTTCGAATATTCAAAGACAAATAACAATCAAACGGAAGAACGAATAGATGATAATGACCGATCTGAATCGGAACTAAAAATACATGCATCTATCTTCAGCTTTCTAACTGTTAGGAATTGGAGAAGCGGACAGACCGATAGACAGCCAGAAAAAAATTTATTAATTACACTGAAATAAATAATTTTTTGTCCATAATTGTAAGCGTTACCCATGATATGACAAAATTAATATACTTTTTTTTCTGGGCGTGCTTTGAAACATTTTATGAAAGTATGAAAGAATACATTTCAAGAGTAATTTAACGATCTTTTCTTTATTTGTTTTTTTTTTCACCCAACTTTTTTATTAGATTAAAAGAAAGATTAAAATTTTATAAAACCTCACGCATCCATGTTGTAAATAATTGAAAGTTTTGCATCAGTTCTAAGCACAAAATCTCCCAAATGTATAATAATTCTATTCTTTTTTTTTCTTACTCTTTTCCTTCTTTTTCATTTGCAAATCTCTCTTCAAGGAATTCAAGGGATGTTTAAGATAGACAAGTGTATAGACAGATTGCAATCATTATTGACTTGTTGAAATCGTGCACATATTCTTTGCATGCATATTTACATACATATCTACATTATCATCAACATAGACGGATAGCCATTAGTCAATCCTTATAATCATCAAGACCTTAATATTTATGCACAACTATGTGTAGTTTCATGTTTTCTGTTTTCTTGTCTCGATACTGTATTTACGACGGTGTCTGGGCAGAAAGTTTCGTTATTCACTTTTACTTTTTCACTTCTTTAACAAAGTTAGCAGTTAACTGTTGATGTCAATGTTCGATTTTGCACGTTCCTCTTATTAAAGAATTGTTCCCCGTGGGCGTGAGTGTGATTTAATGCATTCCGACAATTTCCGGCATATTAAAGTAATTTTCTAACCTTTACTGTGCATTATAATCATTTAGAACGCTTCACTTGATGTTATGATTTCACCCTCAACGCAGATATAAAAAACGAATAACACGTTCGTACGTGTGTGTTATAATATTATTATTAAACACTCTCCTGCATGTTCTTCTTCCAAGCTCCATTCGTTTCGTATGAATTTCTTAATTTTCGTCTAGGGCTTTATTAAATTGCTTGGAATTTATTTCTTTTACATTTATTCGAATTCAAAAAATGTTTAAATTTTTCTTCTACCAAAACTTTAATAAAATTAAGAAAATATCAAATAAAGGAAGAAATATTAATCCTTTTTGAATAACCAGCAACTTTCAATACAACATGTAGTTACCGGCTCACATCATATTCTTTTGCTTACTTTGGATTTATACAGCGCCATTTCAGGTTGAGAGTAGATCGTGATTTTTTCGCTTGCATCTTTTAAGTTTAAGCCATGCTGCATAGCTCTTTGTTCAGATTCTCATATTGGCCTTTTAGAAATGAAACAATATAAGTTTCACTAACCTGGGCAAATTCCTCAAATGTTTTATAAATTTGACCAAATATCATTTTACGAGATGTTTTAATGGGTTGATGTTAGTTTTTCGCTATTATAGTTGTCGCGATAGAAAAATTTGTTGAAGAGTTTAATATTTATAATACTGAATGGGCATGGCTGAATTTTCCAATCTTTATAACATTTACGTGACAAATTTTTTTATGTGTATGATATAGTTTATGACTAATCAGCAAAAAACCTGAAAGGCAGGGCGATTTGGACCATTTTCAATAGAAGCCTGCATGCAAGGCATTTCAATGGTTTTGAAGTCGGTATTTCCATTTTTGCGGACAAAAGAATCTTTACCACAGACAATACACAGACAGACAGACGGACAGGTAGATAGATAGATAGAGGGACAGATGGACGGACAGAGGGATGGACGGACGGGGGGATGGACGGACGTATAGATGGACGGACGTACAGATGGACGGACGTACAAATGGACGGACGGACGGACGGACGGACATACAATTAGACGGACGGACGGGCAAACGAATAGACGGACAAGCGAAATAACAGACAGATGGAAAGAACATATTTTGACAAATGGAAATAAAATGTTCTTTGTGTAAATTAAAGCGAAGTTTCTGAAATTTGCGATAGTTTACCTTCCTTGCAGAAATGCATGTTAAGAAGACATATAAGAGATATAAGATGAAGACATATAAAATTTTATTGCAAAAACCACACAGCCTTCATAATTATCTGTTTGATGTCTTTTACCATTTTATCAATTCAGATAAGAATACTACTTTTTCAAATCAATGGAAAAGTACACCATGTAGGTTAAAAATTGTTCTTATAATCGCAGAAAGTTCTTCAGCACTCGATATTAGATGACGGACTATCATCCAGACTAGGCGAGCTACTATACTTTAGTAGTTCAAAGCCTTGAAGTACTTCGTGTTCTGAAATGACGATATTCGGAATCAAAATTGTATCTTTAATTTCATACTTGTAAGCTATTTTAAGACTGCTGCTATCAGTTCTAAAGAACATCCGAAAAGGCTGGACCATTTTAAACGACATCTACGAATAAATGAGGGGTACCCAGTAGTGAAGTAAAATAGTGTGAGCCGACAAGATTTTAATAAATTCAATTGTCAAGTTTGCATTTTCCTTTGTCTTGCTGAGAGACTCGGAATGCTAACGAACTTCATCCATCGGTCCGCAAAATTTTGACTGGGTAGCTTAGAAGATTTCTGGGAACGTACTTTTGGCATAGAGAGGTAAGCAATAGTAGATGATCTCATAAGGTTTCAAATAAGTCTGACCGCTTCCGAATTTTTTTTTTTTTTTTTTTTGCGCAAGTCTTAATACTTTTTTGGCAATTTCCTATGTAAATACACCGCTATTTTCATATATTTGCTTATGATTATGTTAAACACAAAGCATATAAGATTATAGTGCACTTGCTCGTTGCAGTTATTTTGACTATTTATGTGGTATAGAAACTTCTCTGCCGTCTCTTCTCTTTATAATATATCGTGTGTGTGTAAAGTTGAATACAAAATTTCCCAAAAATTATTTGTACTGCGCAACATTTGCTTGATTGAATCGATTGTTAAATTGCTTTTATTTGCAACAATTCGATGCTTTGAATAAATAAATAAATAAATATGTAGGTATTTGACAAAAAGTTTACAATTTTCAAATATTTAATTTAACAGAACCACATAATAAAGAGCCGCCACCACCGCTATCCACATTACTGGCACGATGAAAAAGGAAACAATTCACAATTGCTGTTAAAAAGCACGTACGTACATGATGTTCCGTCGACTGTTTTGTTCTGTTCTGCCTTTGTGAACAATTTCGGTCTTGTATTAGTGCACGCTCGTATGTGTGTATTCAAAATTATCATCAAATTGCAGTCATCGGAATCCAATTATGAGACATGTTCGAACAAATGCCAGGAAAAAAGTGAATTTTTTTTGCCGTCTCTTCTAATCCAACAGAAGAACACAAGCATGTAACAGCATCTGTGTTTTATATCTACGCTTATGTATGCGTATATGGTATATGTCTGTGCGTAATTTAAAATGCATGCATGCGTACAATATGTTCCGGCCGTGTTGCAAATATGAATCGAAAAAATTTACGCTTATAACTTTTAACAGCAGGAAGACGAGAGAAGGGTGTATACGTCTGAAATATGTTCATTATCGAAATAGTAATCGGATTATCTAAGGCTTAACTATTATGGACGAATAAATATACGATGAATACATACACCAAAAACTATATACATGACCAACTGTGACATTTACTTACTCGGTGACAATGAAATTTTTTTGTTTTTTTTTTTGATTTTGTTCTCCGCATATAACTGACAGGTCAATTTGCTAAACCCATATATAACACCTTGCCGCATCCAAAGGCACACGTTGCTCTGCATCCACATTTATTTCTGCAAATATGGGTTTGTAACTACATATTAAATACATACATAAAGAGGGTAGCGTAGGACAGCAAATATTTCTCTTTACTATTAACTTATTCACGAATAAAACATTTGAAAATCTAATCATTCGAACTGATCATATTTCCGTATAAAAAGCGGCTCAAATAACAACCACTCCTTGTTATCGTTTTTATTGTTACTGTTATTGTTTTATTTGTTATTCAAAGTCTGACAGATGGATTTAACTGTCTATATAATTATCTCGTACAATGAAAACAATGAAACCGCAACAAACGTTCTATGTGTTAGGTAGTTCTACCACAGCATCCCAAACAAGATATCCCAAGTACTACATGTACACGTTAACATTGTTAAGTATCGAACAATCAGTAGCATGAATAGTGTGCGAGCTGAGTGCTGTCAATATGAGACCAATAAAAAATTGTACAAACAATTAACACCTCCTCCCTCTTTTTGCAAATTTATTGCAAATACGTGTTTAACATCAAGGGTAACTACCTCATTTACGCAGCTTATAAGAGGCAGCATATAAGATTTCCGGAGGGTTGCATCCTCTTTAGAGAGCCCTTGATTTTTTATTCTTTAGTAGAAAAAATTTGAGTTTCAAAATACAAAACAAGTTTACTTTTGTTACGCGTATTTTTTGGAATCAATAAAATCAAAAAAATAATATTCAAATTAATAATAGAAATGCAAGAGACACGTAAGTTTGTCTTTTATTTGAGTGCACCTCGAAAATAGTAGAAGTTCAAGTGCTCTGTAAGCATAACATTCACTTACGAAAGCAATCTATTAGTGCGCTTAGCAAGATCTATAGAAAAAATATTCCGATTTTTTGAACCTAATAAAAAAATTATTATTATTGTTTATTTAGACCAAGGAAATAAATTTTTGGACTAAAGTAGGATAAGCGCTTAAAAAAAATTAAAATTAAAGTAAATCATTAAAATTAATATTTTTTTTCCTTCAAATTAGGTTCCATTGCTGCCAATATAACTAAGCTAGTTTCTCCACAAAAGTTTAGAAAAAACTCATCCGATTTAGGGAATCTTTTTTTACGTCTCTAAGTGATTAAGATATATATAAGTTAAATCATTACAGTTGAACAAGCAAGAACATTAGATAGATCTACACGAGGTTTTCCGTTATAATGCACCAAGTATTAGACTCTGTTGCTATAAAAAAGCTAATTTTTCATTGAGGACCCCTATAACCCCTATAAGGGAGCGCGTGGAAAGAATAAATCAATATGGCCCGAATTTAACACAAAAATTTATATATCAAATCACTATTCGTCATTTTCATTGTGAAATACTATAAATTCTTCTTTCTATATAAAGGTTTATTTTTTTTTTTAACAAATTATGGGATTTAAAAAATTGCAGCAAAGTACTATTTTTCTACGATTTATATCGAGAAATATTAAAAGTTGCAAATTCTTTTTCATATAATAACAAAATGGATTATTGTACATGGGATGGTTGCAAAAATTTTTATAGTTTTCACTACAATTCTTCCCTTGGACGATGCCACTGTATCAATTTCATGGGTATATCTCGAATATCGCGACCTATAAATTGAACTCAGGTAACATAAATATAAACAAGCGATAGAGCGGCAAGGGACAGACGATTACGCACAATGGACACATTGTCAGACACAATTAAATCGATAATGAAAAAAAATTCTGGCTTAAAAAATTGGACTGAATTTACTGCTATAATAAAGTGTAGGCCCATCTTAAGTCATCCTAGGCGTTGTATACATAAGCATAAATTTAATAGGCCATCAGCGGAGCAGCACCAATGCAGTATGATGCTTGTTCAAAGTTATTTGAGTTTTAGCTAAAGACTCATATAACTAATTTGCTTTGTGTAGAAACAATTATACGATGATGTGCACCGATCTGATATATCACGATGAATATTATGAGTAGACTCAAAAAATTCAGCTCTTGCCAAGTCTTCTATGTACACGTTACTACATTTCCTCAATTTTGTTTTTTTCTTCATCGTCGACGAATATCGATTAGAGCACGATAAACTTGCAACCACTTTTATGGCTTCTTCAAATACCATGTCGTTCGCAATGCATTCTCTGCTTAGACGTGCATCAAACATATTGAATTTCACTCGTTAAGCGAAAGCTAAACAGGAACAGAAAAAAAATTAATTTGCTTCATTTTAAGGCATGAGAACATGCATAGAAAAATTGAGCAACTTTGTGCGTGAAAATCGTGATTTGAGGCTTAGAAAGTTTAAGTGAAGGAATTTGTAATATTCTAATGGACATATTGGATATGAAACACGTTGCAAAACCACTTTACAGAAGAACTCAATTGATTGCATTATTGCACGAAAGGAGTTAGTTGAAAATATTTACCAATGTGATCGGATTGGATAGCACTTGATAAGGCTCTATCCGATTTCCTTCTGGCTTCCAATCTGAAATCAGCTCGAGATAGACTTTAAGTCTTCATAAACTACAACAACAAACTAAACAAACTGAACTTTCCTGCGAAAAACAAGTGAACGACTGAGTCAAGTCGCTGGGACAAAGGGTCTATTTTGAAAGTGAAGTAAGTGGCAAACCATCATTTATTTAAAAAAAAAAAACTTTGGGAAGAAATATCATTCACTGGGGTCAAAATATAATTTTTTCCATATAATTTTGAAAATTTCGTTAATAATGAAATAATTTGATGAAATTATTATTCATTTCATTTAATTGATCGTCATTTATTCTGTGTAGAAGCATGGTTCATGGTTTGTAGCACTCCTTAAGTCTAACTAGTGCTGATGAGGGTTATATCCCATCTCCAAGTGCAATTTATACAATTGCTCAACATTATATTTCCTTTCTTTTATGGTATATTAACTCACATTTGCAAAATACAAACTTCTAAACGCACTTCGTAACCGAGATTAAACTTAGCAAACAGCAACAATTATGTATTAAAGTCATGAGTCATTATCTAATGGTAAAGCAAAACTTTAGATGACTACAAGATTTACGTTTCTCATCTCAAAGTCATTAAACATCAAGATTAAAGTGCAATTTCCTTCGGCTAAACCAACAGCCCTGAGTTATTGTGCAGTAACTGAATGCGAAGTTGAAAATTTTCAATGCAAGCAAGGCAAACACCAAAACCCAAGCACCCCTTATAAGAACACGCACATCTTAGCGAAAGAGACGCGAGAGGCAATAGTTTCAGTGTAAAATCCATGACTACACATATTTGTTATTATGATAGTTAACATGTATGTGTTTACGTAATAAACTGATTATACAAGTTTTGCTATCCGTACCATACATTCACATATAAAATCTCCTTTTATTATCCTCTATATATATATATATATATATATCCCCTATTAATGTTATAACCTTTAGTTAGATGATAATGAAAGCAAACCAACTTAACAAGATTTATGAGACAGAATTAATTCTATTCTGATCCAAGGCGTATTTTCCTTCATCTTTCATCGTGTATGGTTTATTTCATTTAAGGAATTTTTCTTTAATTAACGTTCCGTCAATGACCCAGCCTCTATGCTCCCGCACCCTAATGAGAATAATTTTTAATTAATTGTGCCCAACAGCTTTCGTTCATATTATCAGAATCTATTATATCTGCGCTTGTTAATGCGTATACATTAATGATCTGTGGAATTGTGTTTAAATTGTTTTTAATCCTACGGGATTTTATGAAAACATTAGCACATTTAATATTAAAATGCTTTTAGGATTAATTCTTGATTATTATTTTCACAAACAATAATTTTGAATAATTTTTTGACAAGATATAAATATTCAAATAAATAAGAGGAAAAGCTAATGAATTTTCTATAAAATTTCATTTCCCCTTTCATCAAAACATAACGAAAGCATGAATCAATTTAGAGCACATCTCGTAATATTATAATGCACGATTGTTTTCTATGTCTCGGTATTTAGTAGATAATATAGGTGAATTGAGAATGGGTTCAAATATCTACTAAATATCCACATAGACATACTTCCTAGTAATATAAAATTAAATAAAATAGATCGAGGTCTTCACCGGCAATTCAGTTTTCAGCAAAAATTGGTTCTTTGCGACAGCTTACTTGGAAAAATCTATCACTGCCCGCGGTCCCATAAAGATTCATACTTTTTTACATAGTTCGACTCTTCAAAGTAGACCGTGATCTTCGTTCTCACCGAAATCTTTGCAGACGTCACATGTCATGTGCTTTGTCCTTACGTAGAAAACTAAACTAAAAAAAAGAAATAAAAGCTACTGTACCCGATGCAACGGGAAAACCAATCTTTATAGAGAAATTCTAAATAAATTCTAGAAGTAGTTTTTAAATATCTAGGGATAACGTTGAGTATGGAAAGTGATGTAGAGATGGCCGAACAGTTCCAAACGGTTGTACCAAAGACTTAAACTATTCCCATTACACTGTCCACCTTGTGTTCAATGGCAGCACATGCAGCACCCAATTCCGCGAACGACGAAAACTCATCCAACTCGATGGTAGGAGTCAAGTATTCTAAAAGAAGACATGAGATGCTCTATGAAATTAGTGAAAATGGGAGACGCCGTCGGTCGGCTAAATTTTATCGCTCGAAGTTTAGAAGAAAGCATTGTTTCCAAAAAAAAAAAGAAACGGCCCGAGTCCACTTCAGATTTTGGTGAACACCAAAGTGAATTTGAAATTTGATTAGAAATAATTAATAAACTTGGAAGTAGCAGAGCAAGGAGAAGAAATTTGTGTTCCGGTTATTGTGGCATATAAATTATTTCCAATTTTAATTACATGTAAAATACACTGATCATTGTACCAAAGCGAAGATATGATGATTGTTAATAACGTAAGTTACACGATGAAACAATGCGCTCACGGTACAAACAATAATTAATTTAAAGGGAAAAAGGAAAACGGACGTGTAGACAGGCCAAGTATTGTTGATTAATGATGAGAATATTACAGTGATGTTTAAAAAGATTTATATATAAATGCGACAACTTAGATAAAAAGTAAAAGATACTCACACAGTAAATACGCGCAGAAATACACGAAAACACAAACACTTAAAACAGCAACAACAACAAGCAAAAACAACAAGTTGTAGTTGATTTTATTTCTAAAACGCGAATTCAATTCAATTTTTTTTTTTAAATATGAAACATTCGTTCGTTGTATTCACAAAGCAACAGATTATAATTTTTGATTAGAGATGTTTACTTTGCCCGGCCAAAATAATTTTTTTCCGCCCGGCCCACACTTTAAATGCCCTAACACCTTAAATACACGATGACGTGAAATGTGCGAGAATTAATTTTTCAGATGCCACAAGTAGTTGTTCGTGTTCATGTATCATAACGTTTAACATCAAAGTATTGTGTGTTAATACGTCGTTATAGTACAACATGAAGATCTTATCGACAACGTCAAGAGGCGACCGACAACGTTAACAATTTAATTTGTTATTAACTGCAGGTAATTTAACGAAACCTATGCTAACAATACTAACATAGCCACCATCATCGTTAATCAACTGATTTTTTCTACTAAGTTCTATAGAGTTTTTCGTTTTATTTTGCTTTATATAATTTTTGTTTTTTCTTTTTTTTTTTGCTGTAGAAGTTTTCATTTGTGAGGAGTTTTATTGTTCATCTTACTTTAGTTGTTAACAAGCTATTCGATAGTCTAGTGTATTTAATAAGAAATTAAAAAAAATTGAATATTTTTTTAAATAAATCGTGATACGCGGTGATGCCAGTAATGGTTTCAAATGTTTTCAAATTTTATGTAATTATTGTGATTTTATGCTATTATGTACAAGGTATGAAAAGGGAGTGACGTTCAAATCATAAAAAAAGCAGACAAACTAAACTAGTGAGTGATACCGGACTAATGAGCTAGGGAGCGAAGTAAGCTCACAAACTTCACGTTTTATATGCATCACGAATGTGAGAAGACACTAACGTCAAAGGAGAATGATTTGGTTGTAAAAATGTTGTTAAAAGATAGCCCTGTTATTGTATAAAACCGGATTGACAAGTTTTCTCAAGTAGTCAGTCATTCTAAGTATCTGCTTAAAATCTTGAAGTTCAGTCGCGAAAAATTTTTACAATTTAAGTAAAGAAATCATTAACTCTTTTTATAATTGCCTCCTTTTAGTAGTAGAAAACTTTTCATCTTGGGCACTCCGCCCCCAACATGAACTCATTTTTAATTGGCCAGCTGTTTGACGAATTACGCCATCTTGTTAAAACGATGTATCGGCGGCATTCCATTTTATTGATTAGTTACGAACGTAGGTAGCTACTCATGGAGGTTTCACAGTCGGCATTGGCTTCTACGATATGGCTCGATATCACTTTTCACGTTTGTAATTGTATTTGAATATTTGACATCATCAATCTTTCTTACTAGTGCAGTCAAATGTCCAAGTCGAATGGTTTGCCGAAAATAAAATTTCCTTTGTCTAATATCCAGGCTAATCTTCAACTTGCGTGCTTAGCTTCATTTCCCGAATCAGTTTTTTACGCATCTATGTTCAGGACTTTTATTCATTTCTAAGACTAATCTGTATCAGCGATCAATTTTCACCATTACTGCTAATGGTTTTGGGACTATTTAGCTTAGTCGTTGCGATTAATTTCTTGAGTCGGTTTTCTACGCACACAAATTCGGGGCTGGTGACTGTAATATCGGCATGCTAACATATATATATATATGTCGTCGCCAAATCTCCCATAAAATTTAATTCATAGCTGTCATATCTCTCTTTTTACCAGGAGAAGACATCTATTTAAAACTTTTCACAAGGCGTTCAATTCTTCGCTTGTCGTGATAGTTCTAACGATCATAAAATGTTGGTAACTTAAGCTTAAACTTTGCGAAATAATTGAATTTTGATGAAGCCGTAATGCATGACAAAAAGTTAGGGGAAAAAAGTTTCTCCAAAAATTTCTCTAAATTATCAAGCGGACTTCTTTAGTTTCACTATGCCACTATACAACAACTAAATTCCGCAATAATGTTTAATATCACAGCTGGTACTATCGGTGTAAAGATTCCGATTCCCGATAGATCTTAGAAAGAATTAGTTTTCATTACCAACTTTTACATATCAGAATTAGAATCACTTCTAACTGCATAATTTTATAAGACAATCAATTCTGACATTTTGTGACTTTATCTTAGGTCAACAAAATAAAGTTTCACCGAAACTAGATTTCGAAGACGAAGATAATGAAACAAGTAATTCCACTGTACCTGTTATACCAGGAGATGGAAAGAAGGGTAAAGGTGATGGAAATTACAATGTGAAAGACGATGCTGATGAAAAGGAAACAACGACAAGTAAAAATAGCGGTAAATCGGGTCCGAAAATTCATGGTGTAAGAGTAACAGTTGATACAGGAGATCAAACTAAAGGTACTCGTCATATCAAAGCCGTTTACAACTAACTAAATTATTCTATCTACAGAATCTAAAGAAAGTGTCGAAATAACCGACTTGAGTAAACATAAGAAACGTGTCGGTATACATACAGACATTACTTTTGAGATTACTGCAGGCGATGATGATAATAAGACCAGTTCAGAGCAAGACATCGATAAAGGTATACCTACATAAATGAAATTCTATTATTTCAGTAATTTCCCAGCAATTTACAGAAGATGCCAGTGTGCCAATTTTTAAAGGACGTGATGGATCTAGACATAAACCTAGAAAACCCTATGATCCAAAATCCCATTGGAATCCCAATTTTTCTACAGAACATCGAGTGTATGAGGTAGCCGGCCAGGGCGCGGGTGGTTACTCAGATTATTTTCCTGAATACTACCCTCACAATGTACCAGTTTACGCAGGAAGTAGCGATGCACGAAGTGGAGGGGAATCTGTCTACCGACAAAGCGACGGCTGGACTAGTTACATACCACGTTATTGGACCACAGAACGTATTTATAGATCAAACGATGTTTCTAACTATCGCAACTACAATTGGAAGCCGTGTTACTGTGCAACGTCTGGCAACGAATATAGACGACGACGTCATAGCCATCGTCATAACAATCATCGTCAAACTGATTTCGTAGTAAATCCTACGAGTTCTATAATCGAAATCCTTGATGGGAAACTAGAAAGGCCTTTCTCAAAAAAATAACAATAACGTCATTGCAATTGTTGATGCGTTTTGAGTTACAGGTTGTTTTGCATTATTTAGAAATTGTATGCAAGTGATAACGCGCTTTTTATGAATTAAATACACTGTGCTATCATCTAGTTAATTAATTCATTTTTTCTAATCGAAATTACACACTATTATGTTCCACTTAAATAAATAGTGACTAATTACGACCAATTCTAAATCATTTATTTTTTTAAACCCAAAGTTCTCTTACAAGTTTATTAATCTTTGAACTTAAAATAAAAGTTAAGAATGACTTTCGTTATAAACACAAATCGTAATTTACGTATGTAAACTGTAGCTGCTTAGTTTTCCGTTATCATCGAGAGTAGTAGTGGCCGCCTTGTAACCTGTGCGACGGCCATTAACGTCGTACTGTTCGCTTTCACCAGTAGAAAGTTCTTTATAATTTTTCACTTGACCATCTGGGCCGAGCTATTACAAAGAAATTTCCTGTTAGTTTTGTAAACAATTAATTCTCAAATGATAAACCAACCTCAGACTGTGAAGACCATTTAGAACTTTTTTCCCAAGATTTTGTCTTATAACCCCCGCTACCTGCACCGCCGAAAGTATTTAAGCCACCAATACCACCAACCGCGTTGGTGCTTTCTAAATTAGCACCTAATTGGCTGCCACCGGTCCGGGTGCCACCAACTTTTAAACCCTGGACTTGCAATTTCGCCAAGCGTTCAGCTTCTTGCATGTAGTTATGTAAGCCATTAGGGGAAGCTAATAAGCTGGAGCTTCCACCTAATGAAGAATCAGCACCGAAACTGGAACCAAATTTAGAATTCAAATTAGACTCGGAACCGAAATGCGAACCAAATCTAGATTGACTGCTAAAAGTACCAGCATCTGAATTTGCACTGCTTAAGCCGGTGCCGAAGCCGGAAGAAGTATCAAAATTAGATGAACTGCTATGACCGGTTTTAAACAACGCGTTAGATGATTCAGCAGAGGAACCTGGAAAAAAACGGCAATTATTTTTCGAAAAACAACTTTTTCAATCGTTTTTAACTAACCAAAAGTGCTTGAAGGAGCATTGTAGGGAGTCGCTACTGTACCAAGATTACTATCGAAATTAGCACTTGAACTACCCAAAATGTTACTGGCCGCTAAAGAACCTGTATTGGCGCTTGAAGAAGTTTGTTGAACATAAGATGATGACAAAGGCGTTGCCAATATTTGAGGCTGAGTTGCCGAGGTAGTTATCTTTTTATATTTCACATAAGATTCATGACCACCGGAAGGGCCAAGCACCAACGGAAGAGGAGCTTGTTGGAGGCGTTCTTCTTTAACGACAACGTATCGATCAGCACCGCCAGATGGGGCAGTGTAGTGAACAGAAGGAACAGCTTGGCTTTGCACACGACTTTCTTGAAGGTGCACAAACCTATCGGTGTCAATAGCGGCAGGGGCAGCACTGTATTGAATAACCGGAACAGCTTGAGTTTGGACGCGATGTTCTGCCTGATGTACGTAATTGTCTGATCCACTACTAGAGGGAGCAAATTGTATAACAGGAGCAGAAGCTTGAGATTGTAGACGTCGCTCAGTGTGATGAACTAATTTCTCGGAACCTACGGAAGGAGCAGTATAAACTAAAGGTGTAGCAGCATTTGATACACGACGTTCTTCTTGATGATAATATCTTTGTGAACCAACCGATGGTGACGTGTATACTAACGGCGAGGCGACTTGAAGGTCGTCACGACGTACATAACTTTCATGACCTCCAAGCCCGCTACCAGAGATGGCCAATTCAGGAACAATTCTTTGCACATCTGAAGAAACTCCCACACCGCTAGAACCAAAAGATCCCAAGGAAGAACCGTGGGATGATGTGCTAGCATATTTGGCGTTAGAACCAAAGGAAGAAGAAGTAGCAAAATTAGATGAATGACTAGCACCAAATTTAGAATTAGCCGATGAATCGAAACCGCTACTACTCATCAAATCGCTGCTACCTGTTAAACCGCTGCTTGCCAAATTAGAACCACTAAAACCGACAGTGCCGACGCCAACGTTGCCATAGCGATCAACTTCTTCAAAAGAGGATTGATGTCTGAAAGCACAATTTTCTCAATATTTATACAGATTAACGGCATTTGCTAATAATTTACTTACCCATCCAGAATGTTAGAAACTTTTTTCTTTGCCTCCTCCACACTTTGCTGATGCTGACTGTAATGTCTAATAAATGAATTAAAAGATTTGAATTAAAATAGTATTTAAAACAGACCAGACAAAAACTTTAAGGTTTTACGCCAATTTTACTTTTTACATGTACCGAAGCCAATTAGGAATTAATTTTTAAGATTTTACACCCACCACAGCTACTTAGGACACATAATATAGAAGATCTCGCAACTGAATCGCTCTATATATTCTTAACTAGTGTGTCGTATCAACTTAAATCAGTTAAATCCATCTGCCCATCTGCTAATCTCCCGTTAGCTGTTATTTAACTCGGAAAACTTTGATTCAATTGGTATCAAATTTGGCCCAGAAACTGTCAATTAATGTACCGAGAATAATGGAAAAACTTCTCAAAAACATCCCAAAATCAAAAGCTGTACACGTTTCTTGAACAAAGCGCGAGCTTTAGCTATTAAGAATTACATTTGAAAATTTATAGCAGTTCCAACTAGTCCATCGATGTGATCACAATCAAACGAAATGAACTTTTCAGATAATCACTTTAATGTGGTGAATGTTCGAGATTCGCTCTAAAGCGAATATAATTTTTTATGCGTTTTTTTTTCTTTCTTGAAAATAATTTTAGTAAAAATTAATTCTTGATTGCACAGGTACTTACAATTGATGAAAATCGGCCCTTATATCATAAAGTGGAGAAATAAAAATATATTTAAAATACAGAAAAGAATAAGATTAGATTGTAAAGGCGGCTTAAGCCGAATCTTGAATACCCAGCACCTGAATAAATTTTAATTCTACAAATGTTTGTATAAAAAAATAGGAATAAAAAAAAATCGGACAGGAACATGGAAAAAGTAAATCAGGTCATTCTAAGTTTCGAACAGCATTTCTTGAGTAAGAGGATTTACTTACTAGAACAAGAAGAAATGCTCGTTTTTTTTAAATTAGATTTAAGCAACACGAAACATGATGTAAATCATTATACTCTTTTAAGTTGTGTTAATAAAATATCTGAAATGTTTCACAATAACCAAAACGTGTCTATAAAGCGTGTATTATAAAAAGTTTCGGTATTGATGTAATTCACATCACAACAGCATGTTCAACTGATGTATTTGAACACTATCGAAATTTTAATAGATTGGTAAGTGAGAGCGAACTCGACATCACAAAGTCTTCAAAACAAAATCTTTTTGTTTTTGTTTTTTGGATAAATTGGTCCCTCTCACATGCGTACAATCGAAATGATGAACACAATAAGTTCTGGTGGTGAGTACGAACTCATATAATTATAAATACTGCAACAAAGCATTTGATATACCAACAACCAACTCATTACCTATGATGTAAGTCATCTGAAAAGAAAAAACGAAAGACAAAATTATTAATAATTAGCATAAAAAGCAAATAAGGAGTACAATTTCAGTTCGCTTGTAGCCTCAAAATCAAGGAGTCTTCAAAATAAAAAAAGAATGGGAAAACGGGAAAGTTGAATGCGTCGTACATAGCAAAAAAAAAAAGACAAACAGATAGATGAACGGTTTTATGAATATCTCTAGGGAGACTTCTCAGAACAGCTATACGACCGGCCAAAAGAACAAACACCGACGGGAAAGCAATTACTAGCACACGAAGGAAGATAGGACAATAAATGGCGAAGTAGTAAGAAAATAAGAAGAAGAAAGGGTATAGGGCAAAATATTAAGAAAAAGGAATGAATGAAGATTTCAAAAAATAACATAAAAAGGAACGGAATGACGAACGGATATCTAGCAAGTCAAAAAAACAAACGATGGATGCGCTGATACATGAAATATAAGCAGAGTGACGGACATGCACCCACAACAGGTAAAGAGATACGAACAGGTCAATCGACCTTTAAACGTGTGTAATATAAATGGAGTGACGGACGGTAACACGCTAGGACATAGAGCTAAAAATATAGATTAATGGACGCTGTGACAAATAAAACCCAAGTTGTCGGATGAACAACCTGACAGCCGGCGGCATAAACAAAACGAAAGACTAACGTGGGTAAAATTCCCCGATTTGACGAAGCTATTAACCTATGATCCTGGGTAACAAAAACGAAATAGGAAATTAAAATTGTTCCCGCGCTTTTTTAGTTTTTAGAGCATTAGTTCACTTGTTAAAGTGCGTACGCAACACTTGCTAATTTTTTTTGAAAATTTAATAATAATTATTACCTGCTACAACAGCACCCAAGCAAAGCACCAAAACTATTAAGTACTTCATCGTTGAAAATTTCCAAAAACCAAAAAAAAAAAAACTTTTTATGTAGAAACACACCAAATCTCTGCTGCAATAATTATTATTAACGCGTCTTGTACCGAGCAACGATCTTTCATAAATGAAATAAATTTCGAAACTCATCTACATTTTCTGCCAACCAATCTCCCTTTTCTCTATCTCATCTTTCAAGCTATTTGGCCTTTTTCCACCAATTGTTTTTTCGAGCTCATCTTAAAAATGAATAATAAATTGATAAGAATGAAATTTTGAAACCAAAATTATTTAAATATTTCCCATACTCATGTGTATGTGAACACAATATTCCATGAAAGACACACACTTTCTTGAACCTTTTGATAATAGATTGACCCAGAAATCTTAAAATTTCAAGCGAATACTATAAATTTTGATAGGTTCGTATAAATAATATTTTCACTACGTACGTATATTAAACGAGGAAAATGAAAATTTTTCATTGCATTGAAAGTGAAGGAGATTACTTTTTAAATTTTTATTTTATTGTAATTTTTTATGTATTTACAAACAATTCTATCTGAGTGTGCGTGTATCAGAGATATGAATCGACCTTCTTAAAATTATTTCCGATGTAATAATAATCATGAAATATAAAAATATTTAAATACTAATGCTAATATGAGGGGAAGGGTAACGCGAACTATAGGTTTAATGTCTATTAATTTATAAATAAATACTTCAGCATTAAGAGAGCTTCTACGCGGTCTTCTTAAGTTCATAATGTATAAGAGTTATAATTAAAATAGTTCAATTGTCATAATTTTAAACAACATTGTGAAGGATGATAATTAAATATATTTATGCCAAATAACAATATTCAGACAAATTGACAGTTCAAAATAATACCCAAAGACATTAGTCGCATTAGCATATTCCTAGCTGGAAAGTATATTCATTTGTCTTAAACAGTGGTAAATAAACACACGGGATTTATATTCCTTTTGGAAAACCAAAAGTAATAGGTGAACAACTTAATTCCATTCTTTTTTTTCGTCAAAAAGTAGAGCAAAATGAATGAACAGATTGATCAAAGTATTGTCTAGCACTGGCTATTACTAAATTCCATTAGTAAATAAAATATGAATTCCGGGCCACAAAAATAGCTGAGGCTACTGAATCGATTAGGTTGATGAAAAATGTATAGTGGACGGATACTTTCTGATGGATACCTTCATGCCCAAAAAGTATTACGGTGCATTTGTTGCAATTTAAAAGGAATCAATTACAACGAATTTCTGACGATCGCTGAAACTGTTACATCTGAACAATATCAAGCCCAACTGGTTAAACTAAATGGAGCGCTTGAGAAAAGAGACGGTTTACGGGCGAATGAATTCAAAAAGTGATTTTGCTTCATAAGAACGCCCATCGGCACGCAACAAAAACAACCCAAGTTTGGGAAATAAGCTGTTCACAAAAGTTGAAGATGTGCGAAATTGGTTCGACAACCCTTTTCGCAAATTTCTACCTTGATGGCATCTGTAAGCTACTCGAAAAGTCGCAAATATGCCAAATGTGGTAGTAACGAATATTTGAATTATTCAGTTTTCTAGCAAACTGGTTTATGTTTTTATCAAAAAGTACCGAGAATATAGATTTAAAAAATTATCTCTGTGTTAGTTGTTTGCAGGTAAAGATACATTACGTTCCGATAGAATGCGAAAGTCCACTTTTGTAATAGGTTGTCATATTTTCATATCAGATCGATTTGAGTGCAATTCTATGAACCTACATAGTTAACATTCCTCTACTATCCACCTGACCACATACAAAATTTTGGCAGTGCCAAAAAATATATTTCTAACAGTACTCTTCGATTTGTGATGGGCCGGCCAGTAAGATATTGAATACACGGCGATTATTTTCATACAAACCATCATCATCATCACGCAAAGGAACAGTTACTTACTTATTCTTAGAGACTGCAAAAATCATAAATTCTTCCTTAAGGCTGGAAGGACCAAATAGTCGCTGAAACTTTAATTAAGTAAGTAAAAAATTTGGCTTTGGCAGCATTTTTTTATATTCACGACTAATTTACGTGCAATATTTAATTTCAACATGATGCGAAAATGTTTTTACTCCACATGTCATTTATATATTTTCTAATACATTTCGAATTTCGTCTATAGTTCAAATATATAAAAAAGAACTTTTGAACAAAGTTAAAACAAAGAACTGCTCTATTAAGTACTCTAGATGGCTTCGTCTAACACTACTTTCGCCATAAAATACTTTTACTTCTCTTGTGAACCCTTTTATAAATAGAAACCGAAAAAGTACTAAAAACTCGATCTTGTTACCCTATAAATAACTATTACTTGTTAGAAATGTTAAAATGGAGAGAGCGTTCAAAAAATAGTAAGTTATAAGAAGAGCGCTTCTATCCGATCCATTTTCAACAGACTTCATGTCTACTACAAAACATATTAACACACTAAGTCTTATTATTGTATCGCGAAAATTGTCACCATCGCAGAAAAGATCGTTAAACATCGGACAGACGTGCTTATTACACTTTTTCAGATTCGCAATCATTTTTATTAAGAATAATCAGAATGTTCTGCTATTTAGGCACCTCCAACATTTTTCAATGTTCAAAACTTAAAAAAATTTTTCAATTTGTTCCAAATGTTTGACAAATTTAGTATGCACAGTGTAGTAGATACAAAAACTAACCAAAACATTTCGTTAAGAGTCTAACATTTCATAACCAGAATTAAGTTCTGTTTAACATCGCCTTGCAGTTGTTTTCATTTATAATAATTTAAAAATTTAACACAAGCGAAACAAATCGTTGAAAAAGGTGATTGAACGATTTATCAAAAAACCTTCAAATATATATGAAAAAAGAAATGATATTTTCTTTTATTTAAATATAAACACTTAGATGACAATTAATTATACTAAGTTTTACATATCATCACGTTTTTTTTTTCTTTTTTAGTAATTTAAACAATATAACAAATAATGTTCAGGAATGAACTTTATATGTAGTGATACGGCCGTTATCATTCACTGTTGTCTGAGCTTCACGATAATTGCTTTCTTTACCGTCAATATTGGAACTGCTACTAAAGGAACTCACCGAAACGCCCTTGAAATCGCCAGGACCAACGGAACCAAAACGACTTACAATATTTGGCATGTTCTGAAAAAAAAGGTTAATCAGTAAGGGATTTGAAAAAGAAAACTCAAAAGTAAAACTTACTGGATTTTCGGGTAAAATATGAGCAGTTTGATAAAAGCCATCTGGTCCTATAGAAGCCGAAGAAGCAGCATAATTTGGAACATTATCATTACTGGAACCATAATCGTTTGGATTCTGCATACCTATAGTGTTATCATAGATTTGGTATTGTATCTGACTAGAGGAAGAAAGAGAGACCACTTAGATAGAGATAATACAGAGCAAATTCAAAAGATTTAACAAACAACTCTAAAGTATACAATATACTATAATTATTTACTCAAGATTTTGAGGTAAATTAGAAGCATAAGCAGTTACTGAAGCATCTCCCATTGCGTACGTGGAAGCAATAGAACTACATGGGAAATAAGTTATTATTATTATTAGCTTAAGCAGAGTGAGTGAGTAGGGTAATGCTCGTTTCATTTAAATCATAATTAATTAATAATAAAATCCTTACTTTTGTATAGCTGCCTGATGAGCCAATATTTGATTAGTCAACGCTTGATGAAAAGCGTATGGATCAAATGAACCTAAACCGAAATTCATGGCATAATTAACGCCATGCGGTTGATCATAATCGCCAGACGTGTCACTACCAGGTGAAGGGTACTCTGTACCTAAAAGTTTTAAAGGGAATTGTGGATTTCACTCGAAGTTTCCGTTTCTCATTTTTGCAAATCGGACTTACCAGCTTCCGTTGTCCTGAAAGCAAGCAGACTATAGACTATTATGCATAGAATTTTCCACATTTTTTGAAAACTGAAATTTTTGAATTTTGAAATGAATGAATTTTTGTAAAAAAAATTGTTCCTTAAGATCCTCTTAAATATTATTGGTTGACAAAAAAAACTCATTAAGTAGTTGTTTACGTAATCGAATATAATGAGGTTTTAATCGTTATTTTACCATAAACTTTTATGTTATTTCCTATCAATGTGATTTCCTGAAGATAATCATCAAAACTAAGTTTCTTTACATAGCAAAGCTTACATTTGAATCTAAAATGTCATAGTTTTGAAGACAATGCAGGAAAACTCCTCCCAGAGTTCTAAACATAAGAAGCGATATAAAGATTAAAAAACAATTTAATCAACTATTAAACACATCTATTTATTTATTTATTTATTTATATATTTATTTAAATACATTTATTTATTGAAAAAAATGTTTCAATCTGCGGTTTCGGATTTTGGTAGCAGTGGCATAAAAGTACCGACAAAATTAAACAATCACCTGAATGAGTACTGTTTCGAAAACAAAAATACGACAGAAGCTCCAATCTTGTAAAGACTACCAACGACAAAACCGCTATAAAGGTCAGTTCATATTATTTCGTCTACCTCCTTTGCCTGCGAATATAATTTGATGCCATAACTGGAAAGCTTTCTTTATGTTTTTCTACTAAAACAATTCCTGATTTCCTTTTCTTTTTTATTATTATTTACTTAATGCCTTGCTAAAACTTTTCCATTATTTTTAGTCATATAATCTGAAAAATGACAACTTTAGGGATCGTTTCGTGGCAGGTAAGTAGAATCATTATTGGAATCTCCACTGAATTCATTCTCGTCTTCGCTAATCCAATCATAGCGAGCAAGCCCAATAGAGTTGCTTTCTATCTCTCTCTCCCTCTCTCTCCCTATCCTTCTCCCCCTCCCCCACTCGCTCTCTCTCTCTCTCTCTCTCTTAACTATCTATCTATCTATCTCTCTCTGTCCCTCTGTCTCCCTACGTATATCACATCTCAAACCCGTCTCCGTAGGCATATCGTTTCCTTATAAGAGTTTTGAAAAAACGTCGCAAACCCTATTTCAGTTTGGTATTATAGTTAATCCTATAATTCGCTAGATTTATTGGTGTATTTTTGTTAATCGTTTCACATGATAGATTTTCGCTATTCAACGGCTGTTATGACATCGCCAAGTAAAACATTAAAAATCTTTATCTTATATTAAGTCAGTCTTCATGTGAACTTATTTTCTAAAATATGTTTTTTTCGCAACAGTATTCTAAAAAAACACCGCTAACTTTATTAATTCGGCGAAACAAGCGAGTGTATGGTCTGTTACGTTGCGAGATAAATATTCATTAAATACGTTCATGATTATTGCCTGATGCAGAAAACCGCTGATGATGATTGACAATTTTAACCACGATGGGCTACGCTACGCACTTAGCAGATTGTTAAAAAATGTAGAACTTAGTAATGCCGTCATTTTTCATATCATTCGATGATATATATATATATATATATATGTACAAATAGATGCACCATAATAAGAGATGAATGTGATGTGAAAAGTAAGCTTCCTATTCCATTCATTTTTTGTTAAATAATTGCCTAAAATTAGGAGTAAAAATTAATTCATCCGTTTTTTTCTTGTGCTCAAAAATGCGTTTATTTCAAAACTAAACAAATGAAATCGAAGCATTGAATGAATCAAAGTATTATCCATTGCCAGCTAATTTCTTCCACATATATGTGAAATATGAATTACATAAGAGACAGAGAATTTATGCTTTGGAACGTTTTGAAAATGGCGACGGCGCTCAAACTAAACATTAAGTAATCGATTGTTCGTCAACAGTATTAACTAAGTAGTAATGGCTGCTAATAACATAATAGCGGCCAGGATATGCTATATGGAATCGAATTTCGTTATACTAAAGACTTTCAAAACATCACCATCGACGATAGAAATCTCTAACAGGACCAATAATAGCATCGTTGTTCTTACACAATTTTGTTCTAGCACCGTTTACCCCAACTAATGTGAAAAAAAGATTAGAAGAACAAAGAAGCTTGGCATCCTAACTACTGCTACTAACATAACAGCTTGCGTTTGATGAAGAGATTAGAAAGATGCTTAACATAAGGTTAGCAGTCTTGAGTATGTAAATTGTGTGAATCTTTAACGCGTAATTTCATGTAATGTGATCATTAATTTATTCTGTGAATTTTGGTTCTAAAACCTATTAAACGAATGATAATCATAAACAAATTAGCGTACGTATGTAAATATTACCATTAGACAATTAGTTGCTTGTACATGTGTTGTTCTTATGTATGCAATATAAATGTTACAAACGTGCCTTACTCACTCAGGTTAATTAGTGAAAGATTAATTTATGATTATGAACAACAATTCCGCGTTTGAAACACAATCGATAAAATATTAATTAAACCGTGATGAGCTGACATTGTAGTTCTTTTTTTTTCTTTGCAAAACAATTGAATGTCATACAAGGGTGTGTTCCGAAACGTAAGCACAGTCAGAACTTAAATGAATTGTAGACATCATACTTACAAAAGTATAGACGTAGAAACCCTGAATGTAATAAAGGAAATTAAAATCATCACGTTTTATCATCTTAAAATGATTTATAAGTGATTTTCATATAAATTATATAGTTATTCTGTTTTGCAGAAATAAGCAGGGAAAGCCGTATGTGGTATGCACTTCAATCAGTTTATATAAATCTCAGCTGATTTACTTACGTCTGCCCAACCTGTCTGTTTATTCTTTGTTATTTCTCTTGGAATATTCCAAATCCCACATTTGGATTAAAAAACTTATTCCTTACATATATGATAATCACATTGCTGATGAGCTAGAAGTTGATTTTGTCTGTCTACAAGTAAGGCCAATAGAACTTCTACAGAATTGAAAGGCTCTATCATAAGGTCCAAAATTTCACCTACAATCCTTGATATAAGAATTGCAGTAGAAGTGATATAAAGTTTACCTCATATATTGATTAGAAAAAAGTATAAAGACTTTTAAGCTCTTATCAAACTATTCTACAATCGACTATGGCCTTTAAAATTCACGTACAAAATGAAATTCGAATTCTTCGATAGCTTAAATGAAATATTATTTATATATATTGTATGTTATACATTATGTATTATATATTATATATTGTATATTATATATTATATATTATATATTATATATTATATATTATATATTATATATTATATATTATATATTATATATTATATATTATATATTANTTATATATTATATATTATATATTATATATTATATATTATATATTATATATTATATATTATATATTATATATTATATATTATATATTAATGTATATTAAATACAAAATTTTAAATGCTTGAAATATTCTTGGACAAGTTACTAAAAGAATAAGAGCATACAGGCTTGTCCTGACAGGTTGAACAAAGTCTTCAAATTTTTGACCAATACTGGCAGCAAATTTTCAGATGTCCCCGTCAAATATATATACAACATGTTATTTATTGTTTATAACTACCGATCGCGAAATCTACAACAAACTGTTAGTTATTGTTGTTGACGCTTCTTTTTTAATATTTTTCAGTTTTTTTTATCAAATTTAAATATTTTTGCTTGAGGATACGCTTTTTAAAACTAAAGATCTGTAAATACTGGCCAAGAGCACATGAGGGAAATTCCAGAAAACACCGCAGCCACAGTCAATGGACATGGAGATGCACATTACAAAATTACCTCAAAGTCTTAAGTTAATCAACATAAAAAAAATTTATATTCCTTCAACGTATGTTTGACTGTTACAAATAGAACGATAAAGTTAAAATATTTTTGTCAGTTTAAGACAGACTAAAAAATTTATAATTTACACCACGTACAGCACTGCTATTAATATAAAGAAGTTCAAAATCGTTTTCTCAATTGATTTAAGCCTGTCTGACTATCTGTCTGTTCTTTGTCTATTTGTTTTTTTTTTTTTGTTCAACCTACATATCGCAATTTTTGAGATAATTTGACGAAATTTGACACACCGTCGCGTTTTGGGCCAATGATGAACGCTATTGAAAATTAATTGCATCGAACCATTTTTAAGACTATTCCCCATATAACGCCTCATTTGAAAAAGGACTTTAAACGGAGCTATTTACTATTTTTAATATTTCTCGATAGGAGTTACTAGTTTCTCACACAAAGTAAATGCGGAAAATTTGTAACGAATCCGATCATTTTTTGAATCTTCTCCCATATAAATGCTGTTATGGAAAGCAAGCTTTCCTATGGCAAAAAGGTCCGGTTTTTAATATTCTGTGATGAAAATTTATCCTTAATAATAACTGAATATAAAAACTAACTATATTAGACTTGGAACCCTACATAAGCTCGCGTGAAAACCGTATATTTATGTGGAAACAAAATAATGTAACGTAATGTTTTTTCACGAAAGTGAGTGAAAAATTGTATTAGGCAAAGCTGTACAACGTACTTAAAAAAATCGGTTTTACACGATTATAACTTTTTAACTAGTTTTATATATTGTTTCATATACTGTCTATCTATATATTGCCTCCAATGGATTAATGCACCTCAGCTTCAGATATAACAACTGATTGTAAACCATTATGGACATAATTTGCAGCGCCTTGTAGGCAAACCTATTTAAGAAGATTTCATAAATTCATTAATAATAGCGTATTAGATAAAGATAAGGACTTCTCTGCTCGTCCCTGTTTTGAAACTTAATGTGAAGGTTAGTAACTTCTTTCGATTCAGACCCTTCTTCTTTATCTAATACTTTGATGAAATTAGATTGAAGTTAACATAGAAATACTTCATTTTGTGTTTGTACCAGGTTTTCATATCAAAACAATAAAAATAACAATAAATATTTACATTAAATAAAAACCGTAACTCATAATTCATTCATAATCCCCCCCCATTTAAAATACGAAAAAGGTAACTATGAAACTCTACTCTCCTTTCCTCAGTCTTACTGTTCTTTTCTCACTACTATTTTTTCGTCGTAAAAAAGAACTGCTTATGTTTTATTAACGGATGTTTTACTTATTGTGTATCGGGTACATATTGAAAGAGAATATGTTTCCTTTAATCACATAAAATATTTTAATAAAATATAGTTCTTCTTTTTTTGTTAACAACTGAATGCTTTATAGTTGTTTCAAAGTTTGCTTTTGTGATCAGTTTCTAAAATTAAAGAATTTGTTTGCCAAAAACATAGAGAACATGAATACCACAAAAAATAAATTTAAAAGTGCACGAAACTGTCTGAAGTACTACAAAGACTCGGCAAGGTGTTCCAATGTATTTCAATGAACATGGAGAGAACTTTCATTTTCTTACAAACTTCTTGCATTTCTCGTATCACCGAGTTTGCCGTTTTCAAAGATCTAATCATAAAGAAACAGAAGATAAAGCACACAAACATTGTTTAGTAACCACATGATTTGCAGATGGAAGAAACTTATTAATCAGCTGATTTTTTCATTGACTGTAAAATTTGCATTTTTTATGATCGATTCGATGAGAGCTTCTTGTTTTGTAGTAAATAAATTCAATAAATATAAGGATTCATGCAAATTTCAATTATTGATTAAATATATACAATTAAATATGAATGTCAAGTTTACGGTAAATAAATAAAATGATTTCACAAACGCACACACTTTACAAATCAGTTCAACTGTTTTCTTTTCACTGAAAACACTTGCAGGTTTATTTTATTTAAATGTTAGCTCAGGAAACAAAATCGCATTTAAATTTTCTAATCGCATTTTACTTTACGAGATCTTGGAAATTCCCTTACAATCGTTTCGCAAAAAAAAGGAAAAACAAACAAAAACTAAACAGATCATTTCAAGTTCATAGATTTATAAAAAAAAAAAAAAATCATCTCTTTGCCAAACAAATATTATTCAATTAATTACGTTTTGAATGAAGATTTTTTCACGATGAATCGGTTAAGCGAAATATCGAATTTAAAATTAACATCTTATGCACTCTAATAGAGTATATAATACACTTGTTTATATGTGTGTTTCGTTGGCGTTTCTATAAAGAATCTTCAAATTATATTACACATACCATGCAATTACAAAGTTTGCGTAGCGTTATTTTCTTTTCGTTTATAATAAAACACGTCTTTACAGAGGAAAGCGTCTCGATTGGGCAGCTTCCGATAGGCTTTTAAAGCAGTCAGTGAAGTAAACATTGGTATATGAATAAAGTAAGCTGTTAAAAATAAAAAGTTGAAATCACAAATATATGAAGCGGCTTTCAGCGAATCTGAAATACACTTCAGAAGTTTTTAAATTTACATTACAGTCAAAGAATGTAATCATTAAAGCAAACTAAAGAATATTATTCTCATGCTTTCCCCGCTTTCTTCCTTTTGTACGACAGATGTAGAATTCTTTTTTAATATACAAAAATTTCTCACTTAGGCATTAATAATTTTAATTTCAGATTTTTTAAATTATAACGCAGGCTCAAATCGTTCTGATCGCTATAACAAATAAAAGATAATTCAAAATGAGCTTACAATACAATAGGCTTAAACAACAGGTACATATAGGAAAAGGTGTATAGGTGTCGCAAACTTGATGTGTTTTTTTCAAGAGAACTCTGTCGCATGCGATCTAAATATTATTTCACGTTATATATATTTCAAAATGCTACATATTTACAATGAGAAGAAGAGTTTTATAGGCCTTTTTTGCTAGTTTAGTAGGTTGTTTAGAGGAACACAACCGCCCCTGACATAATAATCTGTTTATAAATTATATTTTGCTGATGAGTTTTATTGCAAATACACACATATTAACCACACACACTTTCGCAAAAAATTACATACCTATTTGCATTTAAATTCAAACCTGTCTTCTTGTGCTTGTCACTCATGAGTGGCATATTAATTTTATCTTATCATTTAAACTTGCAAAAAACAAAAAGTGACGAAAAATTCCAAATTTTTGAGAAACGTTGTCAATATCTGAGTTCGATTCACGTGCTTTTCTATGGATAAAATTCATATCTGGGTTAGAGTCATGTGCTTTTCCTTAGATAGAATCCCTAAACATATTTATTTACAATGAAATATAATTTTTAGTTCATAGAGAGATAAAAGAAATAACCAAGTTTGTGTATAGATAAGAAAGGAACGAAATATCGGAAGAGGCCACATTTCTGCGATTGATTCATTGCTTCATTGAAATGATAACTCACTGATTGAATACAACGCTACACTATGAGTAGCAAATATCAATCCATAAAAGACTTATTTCGGAACGTTAGAAATTTTATAATTCTCCTGAGGCTGGATCCCTTTATATAAACCTTTCTCGCCAAACCATTGTTTATGGGGAAACACATTAACGTTCAATACACTAGCCATTGCGCCTTGCGTTGAATACAGAGTTTCAGTGAAATACTTATTCCATAACAAATATAGAGTATGATTTCATCAGTTGGAACTTGAAGGTAACTACTTATTCCCCCTTCTTTCGTAACGTGTAATCAATAGTTTTAATCTTGTCTGGAAAAATTTTTAAAATTTTAACTTTTAAATGAGAAAAATGAATCAAAAATTTAAGCGAAATTTTTCGTATCAAAGCTCATGTATCCATTAAATGGAGTTTATACCTCCAATATATGAGATAAAACAAAGATTAAGCAGACATATTTAAATATCAAGTCAAGTGATGCATTACGGACTTGTTTATACTGTTCTTTCGACTGAAACTCCTCAAATTTTATTATTAATTTTTGTTTTTCATTAAATTTTTTGTGGACATGATGGTGAACGGTGGTTTTTAGTTTAATAGTCCTATATCTCCGGAATCAAGTAATTAATACATCCCTATTATAGCGTACTTAAATAAATTCAACTTACCTGTTATGCCATAGATGGGAAAGCTATGAAATATAGCGGGCTTACTGATGTTATTAAATTCAAAATTTTATAAAAATACATTAATATGAATTTATTTAAAAGATATTAACACATACATATATACATATAGTCGGCGTACCGTCGGTTGCCAGCCATTTCTCCCTATAATTAAAGACTTGGTAATTCCCAATGTGAAGCACAAATGAGAACATTTGTGAATATTTGTTTATGTATTCGAGTTTTTTGTGCATGTTTTTTTAATTGTTGTTTATTTGCATATTTGTGTATATAAAAATGATTTGTTTGCTGTTTAAGAAAAGTTAAAAATTTATTCTTTTTTTCTTTTCAAAACACGTTTACACGTTTGATTTATCAGTTTTCATAATGTTTACATGATGTACACATAAATATTAAATTCGAAGTTTAATAAGTATATATGTATGATTCGATTTTTTCTTGATCATCTACACAATCAAACGGATTTACTTACATTTTTGTTTCTGGCGAAAGCAAGAACTTTTATTAAAATTTTCAAACCTACCGATCATGTAGGAATAAACAATCGTTCCAACATGTTTGGGTTGGTAGAATAACATCATTTTACAAGGTTTCTAAGCAAACTTTTAAGCTTTAGAAATACAAAATATTAAAAAAAAAAAATATTCAAAAATAGCAAAATCGGAGAGACATGCTACGCAACACAAATGATCTAAATTTGAAAGTAAAAAGAAAGGACACTTTCAATCTACATTCCTGCAGCTAGAGATATTGATCGATTATTGTGTGATTGACGTCCATTTCTCGAACAAAAAAGTTTTCTTTTATCAAGAAAACTTATTTAAATTAAATTAAATTTACAAAACCTTTGACAAGAATACACATAATATATTCTGAGGACTTACATTGAACGGTCACAAAGCCACTACACGGCCGTCAGTTCTTTAAAGACAGGATTAATATTTTAACTCTTTCTAAAAATTCATATATTTATGCAAGTCAAGGATGCGAAAAGGTTAACCGAATTTTATGTTTTTTTTAATATCAATATGTTTTTTAGTTACATTGAAAAAAAATTTCATGTTCGGATATTAGTTTGCACTCTCTATATATAACCGTAACCTGTGCACGTATAGAAGCGCTTCATTGTTCAGCAAACGCATATATGCATGAAATTCATTTTCATGAATATAATTTTATGATTTTTGTAAATTTTTTTTTATTGTTGTTATGCAATTTTTTTCACAGGAAAATTAGAAACATAACTGAAAAATTTATCATAGACGATGATTTTATAATGAATAAATTGTTAACATTCTAAGGTAAATAACTATCAGAGAAATGTAGTTTTCACTTTTCTCAGGCCATCTTTTCTTGAAGGATTCATTAAAAATGAAATGAATTTTTTTTGGTTGCTTTGCACGGGAATATCGGGATGCTTTCATGCTTGCATAGAATAGCTAATCATTGTTTTTTTACACGATTCGCTTACATGATTTTAAATTTCTCTATTTATATGTTAATTAAAATGGTTTGAGATTAAAAAATCAAGAAAATTCTCTAAACAATTGTAGAATTTTTAACTTTTCATTCTAAGTAAATAAAAACATGCTTGCTTGGCATGTGTATTATATGTATTTTAGAATGTATGTCAGGCTCGCCAATTATTGTCATATATTGAGGCATATCTCAGAGATCTTATAAGGCATGATAAGCGCGAATAAATGTAGGGATAGAGACATGTCTCTCCATTTGTCCGTTTGTCTGCCCGTGAACACCGCTATGCCGACGAAAGAAGGAAGTTTGTTTAAAATTTTGTCGGAACACAATTACCAAAACTCATATTGACCGCGTGGTAAACTTTCGTCTGGTGACAAATTTTCATATACACATATTTGTCATAAACTAATTGTTAGTTTTTACAGGTAGGCTAGCATTGAAAATGAGACAAATCTCTTAAAGGATAGGAAAACTCATTTTTTTTGACAAAGTTCGATAATGTTCAACAAATTTTTCCATTCTAAAAATCGCCGACAAGGAGGTTGTTTAAACAAAAAAAAAAGACGCTGCTATTAACAACTCAACAAGACACTTATCTAGGAATCTAGGTCAATTGTTTACAACAGTCGTACACAACACTATCAAAAATATATATACATGAATATCATCGGTATCACAATCTTTTTTTTTCTTGGTTTGTAAAAAAAATTGGGATGGATGAATGAAGTCTTTAGTTTAAGACTTATATATCCAGTATCTTGATTATTTTTTGACTAATTGGTTATGTGACTTTCTTCTTGAAAGTTCGAGAAGAAAAACCGATATAATTTAAAAAAAAAAAAATTAAATTCGATATCATCCTTTTTGTCCGTACTAGTAAACTACTAAGTTTGTAATCGCAACCATTTTACATCTAATATTTAATAATAAATAGGGGGTCGGGACTATTTCCGCTTTTTAGGTTTTTCGGTGCCCATTTATGGAAAATTTCAGATCGAAATTCGTATCAGTCTTCAAGTTAAATAATATAGCGACCTATGACTACAAAAAACCTTATAGGGACAAAATTGTGTGGATTAAGTACTTTCGCAATCAAACCTAATTCTCCATATTTGATTCTCTATATTTAATCACAAGCGTCTATTACATTTTCAGAAAAATAAAACGAAAAACTTGAAAGCGAATCAGATACAAGGTATGTAAATATGAAACTTTTGCATAGAAAATGCGCAAAGTATTACCCTAAAGTATTAGCTAAACATTTTTCCTACTTGTGTGACAATTTGTAGTTATTACGTCAAAGAAAAGAATTTTGATTTTTTGAGGCAATTGGTTACAGAGTCATTTCCGTAGGACATGATACGCTGTTGGGAAAATGGGTTACTTATTGTGGTAGGTAAGTAGCAAAATCAGAAGAACTTGAGTCTGGTAAGTAAGCCGCGGTGGTCAACACTTTCCAATTCAGTGCTCCTAACCGACCTGTGACGAACCGAACCGATAAATGGATGCGAAATTGTTATCTTATATTTGCCGAAGACTCGTTTAAATGGTCGGAAAGCGCTAAATAGACTGACAAAGATATAAACATAAATATTTCAGTTAAAAACCTTCGTCTGAATTACAAGCCTAATATACTGTTCGTCCAATATAAAATAAACAATTTTAAACATTTACTTAGAAATAGGAAATACTTGCCTTAGTCAGCTTTAATCACTTAAGAAGCATTTTTATATATTTTTTAAATTTAAATTTTATATACTTCCATACATGGATATACATAAATATATATATATATATATATATATATATTAAACATTTAACATAGAAATATCTGTGTGTATTTTATATATAATAAATGTAAAATAAAGGAATACACTTTTTCGGATAATACAATATGAATAAAAACGTTACAAATACCATTTTAATGCCCTGAAATAATGGCAACAACAATATGTCTAACATAGAACCCACATATACAAGTACATATAAATACAAATACATTACATATATATATATATATAAATGCTACAAACATACAATATAGGTAGATTAAAAAAATATTATTTATGTTTCATACATATATACATATACACATATAAATACCAAAAGTCGTTTGGGATTATGCTCATTATTGTTATTGTTGAAGTTGTTTTTATAATTTGTTGCATTAATTGTGCTATTGTTTTGATTTTTTGTTTATATTTTGTTTTTTTTATATTTTGGGAAGGAATTACTAAACAGGGACGCAATAGGAAAAAAATTACAAAACTCATGAACTCATTACGAGATGTAAAAGAATTAATTTATAATTTCGATTTTGATTGCGGTATAATAATGTCTTGCCACCAAGCGGGTCTTTCAAAGGCACCTTCATTGGTCATAAAAACATTCTGAAGATTTTCATATAAGAGGCCATCAGATTTCCCAATCACCGAATTTAACGCAAAGTCCGGTGGCGCTAAAGCATCGGCTATCGAAACAGAAATGTCTTTCAGTTCAGCACATTTGCTTAATAAACGCATTCTAACCGCATCAGCAAATTTTGGGCCGTTAGCAAAATCGCCTACATAGTATGTGGCCATATGTTTATCCAAACACCACATGGCATACACATCAAATATTAACTTAAGAATCGTTGCATATTCCTTAGTAATATCTGGTTGTTTGAAACGTTCAATAAAGCGGGTAATGCAAAAATATTCCGCATAGACTAAGGACACTTTTCCTGCTCCATAAACTTGAGCATTATTGCGTGCTTCAAAACGATTCAAACCTCTTCGCATATCATTGCTTATACGATTTGAAGTGGTTTCCAACAAATAACACAACAACCATTCATAACAATGCATTATAACTAGGAAGGAATCAAAAGTTATTGTATAGACAAAAAAAAATCGAATCATTTACATTCTACTTACAATTCATTGACTCCATCGTATGTTCCTCCAAAATATTTTCACATTTTTGTTGCAATAGTTTTTTACGATTCCCCAAGAAATTAGCTGTGCCCACGGGACTTTCTATATTATCGGTCCACTGTTTTAATAACCAATTGGAGGCTTGTTGGCCAAGCACATTGTTGTCTCCTTCGTATGTGCAACTGGGATCATGATCGTTTCGCAAATCACCTAATTTTGACGCCTTGAGATAACCATGACCACCGCAAGCTTCTCGTGCTTCCTGAATGGCATCACGTGCTGTCCACGTTATCATCGGTTTGCATGATGATATGATTGCATGAATTTCAGAAACAATTTGGGTCTGAAAATAAAGATACCAAGAAAATTATTTTAGCGAAAAATTACCTTATCAATTATATTCATATGGAAATACTTTTATATATTTTGAAAGAAGGCTCAGAACAGATATGTTATTCGTCTTGGAAATAATCAACAAAGCTTCCTAAGATATAATCTTGATAAGGATTAAATTATTAGTCGATTTACTCGCGCCGTCTCTGCGTCCTTTACCTGTTTCTGAAGTTCTAGCAAAATACGTGAACTCTAAGAGCTTAAAAACCTTATTTATTGTCTTGGTCACCGCACAATTCTGTATGCCAGTCTGTTTTTTGTATCCTTACATATATTGAAATGGAAGGCTGAAAAAGGATATAATTGTTCTAATTAGATAGTCACAAATCGTATGTTAAAGTGAACGTAATTTAACCAAGAAAGCGCACGTTATTAATAAATTAGAAAAGACTTTAAAAACGAATATTTAAAAATACATCACTCGGTAAGTTCGTAGGATCACTAATTTTTTTTTATCCATATTTATGGTCAACTTGCGACATGATGCCTAGTCTTTATATTATATACTGTCGGCGTTATTTAATGAAGTTTCTGAAACTGAATCGGAAAACTGGGGTTTAACGCTTACACTTTTAATATAAGCTTTTAGTATATTTTAGTATTCTAGAAATGAGTTTTCTTTGGATTCTTTTCCAAAGCTTTCCAGATTAAATTTCGTATCAATTAGTGTTCAACAAATAAAAAAAAGTAAAAATATGACAAAATATAGTAGTAGTTCTGTCCTTTACATTTAAACTAAGTATGCGTTCTCTGATTCTTTTAACGAAATTTAAATAAAGCGAGCAAAAATATTCAATTTATAACATTTTTTTATCAAGAACTGATTAAATTCATTGAACACTCGCATGTTAACTGTTAGGAACAAAATATAAAGCTTTTTATCATATCCTTTAATAGCACTAACAAATGTTGTCCTGTCTCGTTGAAAACACATAACGGAACTTTTCATCTCAAAACCTTTTCCTAAACGTACTGAAAACTGCACACATAATTTATAAATCTTTTTCATCTCTATTACTATGAGAAGATATTAAGACATTAACCACACGAATTTCTCTGCTTTATTGACTGAGAAACTTTGTATATTGTGCTAATGAGAATTTAGCGGAAGGCATTCAAAAAATTGCTTAGAGACATAATTGTATTCCCCGTCGAAGTGGTAGAATGTAATTTTGATAAAAATGTAAGTAATTTCCAGAAGTTATTGCAGCGTCTAATATTTCATAATTAAGTAGTAGACTTTTTCTATTTGAAACAATGGAAAACATAAAAAGAACTATTTCGAATAATCTCAAAAGCAGGAAACAAAAATTAATGCCTTCTTCAACGCTATATTTAATCGAAAACTTTTCTTCTTCTTGACGTTGAAAATTGGTTTTCGTCTATCCTTTCAAAACGGAGAAAGCGTGTATTTATATTAGAAAAAAGTACGAAAACATACCAGTAGTTCAAAGCCATTCGAGTCGGCCTGCGATCTCTCAATTATTTTCAAATATTCATTGGTTAATTCTTGTACAGAAATTTTCAAAATGCAAGCGGCAGCCAGATACGGAAATATTCGCCATTGCTAAAATAAAAATGATCCGATTAATATTATTAAATATTTAAATGCTTTAAAAGGAAACTTACATGAAGTTGATATTCTATTATAGGTATGTCAGGACCATTACGCTCTGGACCGAATTGTTTTCTTAAAGCTGCATAACGCACTGCAATCACTGCAGCACTGGAAAGTGTATTAACTGATTCTTGCATGATTCCAATGCGACCCGCTGAAAACGATTCCAAAGCGGCGCCCAAAACTTTACCCGGTTCACTGAAGACGCTCTCATAAACACCTTCCCGTGTAACATCACCAGTGCGATTTAATAGGTTTTCTCGTGGTATGCGATAATTATTAAAGATAACGAAACCATTGTCGATACCATTTAAACCGTTTTTTTCACCGATATCACCCACCAATAATCCCGGATAGGATTGTAATGTATTCGGATCTCGTATGGGTATTAAAAAACCGTGTAAACCTTGATTCACACCATCCGGAGTGTAGAGGTTGGCAAAAGTCATGGCCACTGTGGCACTTTTACCTAAATTTCCTACCCAACACTTTGCAGCCTCAAAATCAGGTGTGTTTATAACGAATTCTTGAGTGCTGGGATCATAAGTGGCTGTTGTGCGTATACTTTTTGTATTACTGCCATGTGATACCTCGGTAATCGCCAAACAGGTAACAATTTCGCGATGCCAAGCCGCTTCATAATACTTCTTGTGACGTTCCGTACCCATGGCACGTATGGCATTATTAAATAATCCCACACCTAAAGCGATTTTCACCGACAAACTGGGGCAATAGATGTGTAATGCCTCATTAATGCTCATTAAGTATTTAGTTTTCTCGCAAAATGATTTCTCTTCAATTTCTTTAGGAACTAAATCTAATTGTTTCATGCGATTCATTTGCATGGCACAAATGCGTTTTTGTTCATCGGTGGGTAAAGTCGAAATGGGCTGAGAGAATAACGGGTCATGCTCCAGAATTTTCCAAACTTTATACTGCAAATTAAGAATTACAAAGATGAGGGGAAACTCTATTTTAAAACAATTACTTACCTTAATACGTAATGATTGTTCATTTTCAAAGATAAGTCTTAAACGTTTCCAATCGAAATTTGTGCGTTTACGATATGCACATAATGGTCCTTTAGGAAGATCGGGTATAAAGGAAGTGTCCACATTTTGTGCCATTGCTTATTGTATTATATATAATTTTACTGTGGTTGGTTGTTAACTGTTCAAAGATCCAATAACATATGAAAAATCATAAATAACTTTAACTTTTTCTTTTTAAGACAACGGCGATGACCTCAATTCGATTTACTTATAAGTGCATAAGCTTTTAAGCATATATATATATATACATATATATATATATAGCATTTGCATATCAATGATTATAATCAGCTGCATATGTTTATGAGCTTATGTTTACTAACTTTATAACTCAAGAAGCCGTATAACTTTATTTGTATATCGATTTCAGTCTATTAGCAAAACCATAAAAACATTCTTAAAATATAATAAAAAAAAAAAAGAAAAAAAAATCACTTCATTTATGATAGATTCACTAAGATTTCCGATATTTACTTTTTGATCATTATCAATAAAACAATGCACGATGATAATGAGAAATACACGTCAAGTGTTGGATAACAGTACAAAAGATATAAAAAAAATATTATGATGTAATTTTAATCACATACTCATGTGTATTTAATGACCGTCAACGTACATAACAAGCAGTTATTTATTATATCATCAAGTTAATAGAACTGTGATGTAATTTCTAAAGGAATATGAAATACATTTTTCCCATGCCCTTATCAACTAATTATGTATACATTTTATATAACTATCAGCACAATCACTCTCTTTCTATTTTTTTTCCTTTCCAAGTGGAAGTAAAAGCAGAGATATTCTTATAACGTTAAGATAATAGTAAGCAATAGCATGTTCGCTTAATATTTTCGTTTTCATCCTACAATTTTTGATTAAGGAAAATAACAGTTCTTCAAGCATGAGTTATTGACACTTTCCATTTTTCTTCTTTCAAATTATGCTCATTGTCTTTTCAAGTAAATAGTTTGCATACCAGGTCTTGTTAGTTGTGTTATCAAAGACTATCAACGGTGATGCGGGTGCTCAAACTAAATCAGAAGCAAATTGAAATTTATATAGTCATCGATAAACAACAAAGTCAAGTGTTTTCTAAAAAGCTTTGATAAACGTATGCACTTAATTTTAGGTTGATATTTACTTTAGGTTGTCAATTATTATTTTTTATTTTTAATTTTTAAAATAAAAATTTTTTTTAAAAATATTAAGTTTTTTGTGTGAACTGGGACCATTTTCAAGCTTGGTCTGTAGGCATCTAGTTTGTCATCTTTCTACCCTATTTCTTGTGATCACTGAATGTCACTGAAACTCTTTACGTATTTTGTTCACATTTTTCGTATTTGCGCCAGGCGAAAACGGATGTTTAATAGGTTTGTCTTTTAGTTCATAAGTATGTTTAAGCTGTAACTTATAATCCACAGCAGTTACTGGTATGAAATCTAATCAGACTTTAAAGAAATCTGTCCACAATAGGCAATGTAGTGTAACTTACAATTTATAAGAGATACAAATATATTCTGAATCAATTTAAAAAATCAGTGCAACAAATTAACAGGCCCACAATTAACAAAAAGAAAGAAATTTATATTCTCGGCTGTAGCCGAACCTTGTTTACCCACCATCATTAATTCTTATCATATCAATACTTTATATGTAGAATTCACAGAATATTTTTCAACGTTCTGAGTGGCAATGAGTCATAAGAATAAAATGACAAAAAGGTCAAAAAATGCAAATTTGACCGCTCATAAGTTTGTGTGGGCGTAGTCGATTTTTTGGTGTTTTTAAACATGAATAATAATATCATTCAGCTTTCTATCTTTCATAATATATGAGTAATGATCAAAAATCCGTGTCTTTTGACTGATTTCGAACATTTTCAATACCACTTAGCGTGTAAAAATTTCTACTGTTTCTGCCAAATTTGGAGTCTATATTTTATTTTTTGCGACAAGGGGAATGTCAACAACACAAGTTCACACAGAAACACAGATATACAGAAGGACAAACATGACTAGATAGGTTCAGAATTTGACGCTCATCAAAAATAATACATAATTTCTAGGGTCTCTGAACCTTTCTTTTGGCCGTTGTAAACATTATGAGCATATTCCCATTTTTTAGTGATGAATATATGAAACGAATTTTTTAGGACCGAATTTCAATTAATGGACATCACGTTTTAATCGTAAGACGAATATAGCTCCCTTATCCTTTAGCTCTTAATTCATTTCCTTTTAGATTTTACTAACTGCTGTAACATTTTTCGTTTTGGAAATAATTCCTATTTTAATCTATATTCCTCCGGATTCAATCTCTCTAGATAAAAATAAGTAGTCTTGAGAGCATACCTCAGCGAGAGTAAAAGTGTTCCTTACAACCTTCACAGACATTTTGAACACCCTCTGATACTATATTTCAATCATTTTGTCCAATTTTAGTTCATTTCAGTTCATTTAGTTCATATTAGTCCAATTTCAAAACACTATTTTGATGAATTCGTCTTTCAGTTTCGTAGCTTTTTCGCATTTTTATAATTGCCCTTTACTCTCGTGAAATCAAATAATAGGCTAAATAGGCTAACTTCCAATTCTCTACCTGAATTTTTCTGCGACTATACAATTTTCATCAAAAAAGAAGAACAAGTCGTTGTAGTCGGGCAACGCCGACCGATATGTACTATACTTTGGTTAATACAATACTTGATTTAATTTTAAAGAGAAGGTTTTCTTGAATGCTATTATATAAGGGAAGTCTAAAGAGTAAACTGACGTAATCCAAATTTAGAAAATTTAATTTTTATGTCAGAAAATTACTCTTTTACTAAGCAATTTTGTATTAAACAAATTCATTAGAAACCAATTCAAAACATTATATTCTAGCAAGGCCGAACATTAAATGCCCTACACCGCTTTGCTTAATACTATAACTCATTTACTTTTGTCAAAAAATACTATACTCTATAACTTGTTGATTTCTTGGAAGCATTTATAAGGGGCTCAAAGCGTGAATTAATGTGATTCAAATTTAGCAAATATAATTTTTCTGTCAAAGGTCTTCGTCTTCCACTACTTCTGACTTGAATATAGTGTTACTATAAAAAAGCTTATTTTTCATCAGAAACTCTTTATATGTGATTCAGACCAAAAAATAGACTACCCTGTTCCAAATCTAGTACAGTTAATTTTTATAACAATTTGTTATTAAGGATCAAATTTCATCATAGAAAATTAAAAATCAAAAATTTTTAGCATATGAACGCTTATTTTCTATAAGAAGGTGATTCAGAAAATGGTCCGATCCAATCCAAATTTTTTCATTGACTGTAGATGCCATCTACCGATTTTTGTCGGAAAATATTAGAAATTACAATTTTTTCATATAAAGACTCTTCTCAGATGGGGTTATTGAGGTCAAAATGCGTGCACCAAATTTCAAATAGATCAAAAGTTGCGGCCTGCAGGTTGAGCACAAGAATACGTGGACAAACATCTGATAGACAGACAGAGAGCGGATAATCAGACAGACGAACAGGCAGACACACAGACAAATCGATTCAAAAAATTATTCTTAGTCGATCGGTTCGGTAATAAAGGTTCCGCATAAAAGCACAGCGGGCTTTAAAAATTGCTCACATTTCCATTTTTATTTATTTTTATTAGCTGAAAACGAAACCGCATTACGATGTTTGAAGACTCTAAGATCAGACCAATTCCACTTTTCTTTTAGATAAACTAAGTAATTGTGGACTGATCCATTTTAACTGTTTGTTAGCAATTTTTAGAGAAGCAAGGCAAGTTCCAATGACTAAAGAAGCATATGGTTAAAAAAGTTTCTAACGGTAAATCTTCTTCTCTGCTAAACTGTCGCAAGTTATATCGTACAGCTTACACGCTTACTAAAACAGCACACATTATGATGCGTCATATAGCAGAAAACGTATGCATAGTATGTTTGTAAGTTAGCTACTTATGGCATAAATGTCGAACACGATGTTCTCAGAACAGAATTATTCAATAAATACGCTTTAAACCGTAAGAAAAGACGAACAAAAAATTTGTGATTAACTTGCATAAAAAAAGATCATAAAGCCATTATTTATAGTTTTTTCCCGCTTATGTTTTGTACAATTAATGACATAATGTTGTTCAAAGTATTAATTATTTAATTTAATGTTTCAAGTGCGGATCTAAATTTTTATAGGTGCAGATGAATATTATTTTTTTTTTAGCTCACCAGAAATACGCGCTCGATGCTATTCAGTGACACATAGAATTTAAGAAAACTGAGCTATTTTCAACTAGCGGTTTAGCTGTTCTGGCCGTTGAATCGTGAATATCATTTATCATATTACGAGCTGTAAGTTAAAGAGAGAAAAGAAGAAAAATCTTAATTGTAGACATCATTACTTTGGATGTAATTATGTACAGCGGACTTCTCTATAACATGGGCAGGAAAGTTGTTAACGAACTCATGTATTTGTATAATCCAAGGGACTCGTATAATGCGGATTCATATAATACGGAACGCATCTATTGTATTCCGGAAGCTTTACCGTATTCCTTATCGATTAGTATGTAATTTTAGTTTAAGTATTTGTTTATGTCATCTTGTAAGTTAGTAATGATAACCAGCAAATAGTTGACTTCGAATGTGAAATACACCATCGGACGCGTAGTCAAAAAGATATAGTAAACGACTATTTCCGATTTTCTCTTGAGAATTACTGAACCGTGTAGACATGTCGTATGTAACAAATTCAACTTTCGACAATCCAGCGAGTTCCTAGAACATACAGATGGAACATTACGTTAATCTGAAATATTGCTGAGGGCATTTCAAATAAATTCACGAAATTACTCCTCTTAAGTTGGATTAGTTTTATATATAAAAATTAAGATAGCGCTTGATGGCTGCTGATGGCCATAACTACTTTTTTGAATATTTAATCATTATCTTTACGTTTAAGGTTTTTTTTACCGTAGACGACAGAAGGGGCTAAAAACGATCCACATTTTATCATAAAAATAGATTCAGGATCGTTATCTGAATAGCATTAAGTCTATGTCTCCGTCTGTCTATGTATTTTTATATGTCGCAATGTCTGACTTATTCTGATGAAATTTGGCATATTGATGCGTTTTGGCCGAAGGACAAATACTATTGAAAATGGATTTGAACGGTCCTTCTTAATAACTATCAGTTCTTTCATAACGTCCCATTTGAAAAAAAAGAGTATTTATTTGACAAAAATTACAATTTCTAATATATTTCGATAAAAATCGCTAGAAAGTAGTATTTTTGTATATAAAATAAATATGAAAAATTTGAATCCGATGAGACCATCTTTTGAATCAGCTCCTATACAATCGTTACTATAAAAAGTAAGTAAGGGTATAATTTTTAACATTTTAAGATGAAAACTGATCCTTAATAGTAATATAAAATAAAAATTAACGGTATTAGATACTAGAACACGTAAGTCTATTTTTTGTAATCAATCACATATAAACGGCTTCTCTTGAAAAATAAATCTTTATATAGCAAGAAACTTTAATTTTTAGTATTTTAGGACAGAAATACTAGAAAATTAAGATCTTTGATGGAAAAATTACATTTGCTAAATTCGAACCATGTCAGTTCAAACTTTAAGCCCCCTTCCTTATGAGGTCTTCCAAAAAAGTATAGTTTATAGTATATTTTCGCGAAGCAAATGAAGAATTATATTAAGCCGATATAGGGCATTTAAAGATCGGCTTTGCCAGACTATAATATTTTGACTTGTTTTCTAATGAGTTCATTTAGCGTACAATTGCCTCGTTATTCATCAATTGAAGAATGTAGAGTTAATGGCGAAAACATGGGTGCACTGAAAACCTAATTAGCCCTTACTGGATAGTAAAAGTTTAGATGGTTTGTTCTGTCGTAATAACAATGGGCGTAGTTTCGTAATGAATGAAATTGAGATGTCTGCACGTTCAATTAAAATTGATTTCATTTGTGCAGTTTTTTATGCCTCACTCATGGCATCTATGTGATTTGTCAAATGTTTGCAACGTATAGAAGCATCCACAGCAGAAACAGCGCCCATGCGACGTATTGACTATTGTGAATAACAAAATTGGTTTAGGTATATCTATTCCTTGGTCTATCCATCCAACTTCAAATCACTTTGAGTAAAAAGAAAAACGAGGCTGCAATTTTTATACCCACCTGTGGTACAGGGTATGTTAAGTCTGTGCAAACCTTCTCAACATCCAGAAAGAATTCGGAACCATTTTCTGAATCGGCTTAAGCGTGTCTTTCCGTCCGTCCGCCTATCCATCTGCATAATGCCCGCGGCACAAAAATTAAGACATCAGCTTCGAATTTAGCAAAAATATTCAAAGTTCTTGCATGCAGGTTTTTATTAAATATGGACCAAATTGGTCAAACGACACTTCCACACCGCTATGCAAACTGAAACCACCTCTGTTTGCAAAAGCAAAAAAAAATTGAATTTAATGTTCAACAAATACACATTAAAGACTTTTAACTGTGTTGTATAAAAACGCAAAACCATTCAGCCGCGATCATTTAATATAGTTAGAGTATCCAAATTTGGCGGTTTTTTTTATGTTTTCTTTTTATAAGACGAAGTTGCGGTCAAAGCGGAATATAATTTTCTTATTTGTTCAGATTGCTGGTCGATTCGGAATGAAATCAAAACCAAAAGCCGAAACAAGTATGAAAATTATATTCGGCTATGGCCAAGTGTTCCACGCCCTCCTCATTTGTCAAAAAGAAAACAAAAACTGGAAAATAAAATTTCAGTATTCTTTAGCAGGCATTGCAGAATCATCCATAGAATATACAAATTTTTGTCATTGTTTCCATTGTACTTTAGGAGTAATGAGCGAAAAATCCCTTTTTTGCTTTTGAAAACAGAGATATTCTCAACGTACGTTGTACGGTGAGCATGTGCTCTGATGGTTTGGTCATCTAAAGAGAAAGAACTTGCAATGTTTTCACTAAATTTGAAGCCGTTATGTTCAATTTTGCGATCAGGAGAATGTTCAATATAGACGTTATGAGCAGATTGACAGACGCACTTGTTTAAACCAATTTAGAGTTTCTGAAGCTTCCTTCTGGCTTTTGCAAACGTTTTAAAAAAATCAATGTATTTTCGTTCATCGATGGTAGATATAAAGACGAACATTTGGACAGTCGCCTTCTGGAAGCTATGAAAATCATAAAAAATTGTGAAATTTTAGAAAAGATCGAGTAACACCAGTTTCGTAGCTCTCATAAGATACCTGAACCATCTTCAGTAGGCAACGTTGAACCATTTACAGAAAGCCGACGGCAAAGTTCAAAGTTCAGTTGTATGACTCGATTTGGAAACACATGTAACACTTAATCAGATTTTTCAAATTAAATTTGTGTTCGGTAGAACTTAAGCCATTTCTGAATGATAGAAAATTTATTACTAGCGGCAAAACTTAAAAAAAAAAAAAATTGTGGCTGGAAGCCAAAGAAAACTGAAAACTCATCATTGATTCCACGGAAAATTATGTCATTTGCTGGCATTGTCTTAAATCGGCACAATTGACGATGAAAGCGTTTGTATCCAAATGTTATAAAGTTAACAACCGCAACCCGGTAATAAACTGTGGTGTCGCATACTATGCTGATAATGGCAGATCGGAATTCCTTCGTAATAGGGAAAACTGCGCTAACCTAAACTTGCCCAAGTCCAGACAAGCGTTTACTACTTTTTTTGCAAAATTCTTTTTAAAAAAGACGTACAAAGCTTTATGATATAATTTTTTGGAACAATTGTCAGAATTGTCTTGCACCGAAAGGATTAAAGTGTTGCCAGACTAAAAATAAATGTTTTATTTCTATTTATGATGTATTAATATATGACAGAAACTAATTCACTTTTCGAAAAAATTCACTATTGAAGTTTGATTGTAATAACTAACGTATTTATTAAAGGTTTCTCCAATTTAAGGTAAAAGTTTGACTAAATAAAATAAGATTGCTTTTAATTTATTTATAAACACTACGAATTTCGTTTCCTTATATCTTCGTATAATGTTCTCTGTACTAACTTTACCTTATCATGATTAAAACCATAATCTAATTCTGTCCATTCAATTATCCATTAGCATGAAAGCTCCACGTGTAAAGTTTAATTGAATTTTTTCTAAAATTTACTTTAAACATTTGTATCTACACATTTGTACATATATATACATTTTAAGTAACTGATGGTTTGATTCACGCAATTACATTATCGGATAACTTATACGACCACGCTGCTTACGAAATTAATTAGACACGACTTTTTAAATTAAATTTTAAAGAAAATAAAAATTTGTTTCCAAAAGTAAATGTGATTTTTATATATAAGTTTTTTCCGGAAATGAAGCTTGCAACATATTTCTATAAATTTTAAAGTGCTGGTGTCTCGTTAGTAATTTTGCAAAGAAAATATGAAAACATGAATAATTCTTTCTACGATAATGATTTCCCACTAGAAACACATTAATTACCGTCAATTACCAAAAAACTTTCATCTTCCGCTGCATTACTATCTGGGTACTCCTCTCAATTGATAAACTTTGGTAATAGCTTGAAAGATTCAGCCAAAGTAATTAAACAAACTGTGTATTAAAATAGTCATCAAAGATCCTGGTCATTCATCTTTTCGTTGAAACCTTCAATTTTTCTTCAGACGAAACTATCTTCCTTTTCCTTGCTTTCAACCAATTTAAATATACGAAAATTGGCGAAATATATTCGATAAGGTGAGTAAAGTTAACAAGAAACATGTATCAGATGCCGACGGAAGTCAAGCATACTAAGTGAGATTTTAAAAAATTATTGCTACAGTGTTTTGAAATAAAAATGGGATCGTGCGATATCACGCATGAGATGTTAGTAACTATTAAGCTAACAGTTGCCGAGAGTCAGACCTGGATAAGACAATAGGTAAGGCAACAACTGAAGCTTCAATTCATGCAATTTTACCATTAAAACAATTCTCCCGATCGATACATAATAGCCTTTTGACATCTTTAAGATGTAACTTAACTATTCGATTAACGAAAACATTTTTCCCGAATTCTTTTAGCGTAACCACAGGAGTCCGCTGCATTTAGCATTATTCCTGCCCTTACGAGCTCTTGTAAATGCGGGGAACAACCAACTTCTTTCAAAGGAAAACGGTTGCTGTAATACTTTTCAATCCAATGCTAAGTTTGAACGGTGTTTTACTCATCATTAAAGCAACGATCAACCAACACTTGATATTTAAATTTCTCTTTTATTTTTCTTTCTTCTTAAGTGAAATAATCGAAACGGCATGAAATTTTGAAAAGCGATCGTTTCAGGTTTGGAACTTTGCAAAAAGATCTTATAGTTTTGCTTCGGTAGACGACATTGTGCAGACATTATCATTGTCAAGCTATTAACGCATATAAGTTGAGTTTTGCATAAATTTCACGTACGATGTACTGACAGGCATTACTAGTTAAACTATTAGCTTCAAAAAAGAACTGAGGCAATGGATTCATAATAATAATAATAAGTTAGGTGATCAAGCTGGCGATTCAAGTGCACCAAGTTGAACTACAGATTAACGATCTAAATATTGAATCCATGGATTCATAATAACTTAGGCAATCAACATTTTTGGTAAAAAGATGTTTTAGAGTCAGAGTACAGAACTAATTAATATTTTTCTCCTTCCAAGGAACAATGAGATTGCACTGCATTTATAGTACCCCCGTAACACGTAAAAATATGTGTATCGTATATCTGCAAAACAATCGCATTCTTGATCAGGGCAAGACTTTAAATCTTATAAAAAAAATATTAACCAAAGTCTTAGTCTTTTACTGAGAACCAGCTAAAGTGTTAATTCAAAAAACAATACCGATCGATCTATTGATGCACCCAAAATTAACAAAAGGGAAGGAAAAATAGAAAGAATTATTGCAGTTAGTTTTTTTTTCGTTTTTTTATGATAATAATAAGTTATCAGGACAATAACAATTATCATTTCAGGAGAGATGGCTGCTGTCATTTCAAAATTTGTTACAGCTTAGAATTTTTAATAAAATTTTTACATCATATTCAACGAAATTTTAGATTTTCCAATAAGTTGAATGCGAATTTTGCTCACATGTGCATAAAAATAAACGGGAAATTTTTAATGATGATGAAATGGAGAATTGCACTCACACAGCCATTCTCTGTGAGCTTCTTAGTACATATATATCTACGTATACATCTGAGATGCAAGTTTGTATATATTGCCTAGGTTTGTATGTATAATTATAACAAATAAGGCAGAATACGTCACTTGTGCACATTAAACTTATTTGTATATCTGATATAATAACTTATAGGTACGCATGTATGTGGCTCACTTACTTTTTATACATCTACATATATATAAACATGTATATGTGAAGAGGTCTGCCTACGAAAAAGAATAAAACGCACTGTAGTTGTACGGCTGTTGATGATTATGATAAAATACGAACGACTGACTTTATGGATAGACTTTATGGTAGAATACATATAAGAATAAGTATTAAGTAACTAACTATTTAAAAGATGTTTTATGTACATATGTATGTATGTATTTATATATACCCATTTAAGTATTTCCACTTCTAGTTGATACTGCATTAATAAAAAAAGCCTTCTTTTTATGTGCTCCACGTATTCAATTTATATGAAAAATTGATTTTTTTTTATTAATTTCTTTTTTATATAAAATGGGCGTGAATTTAAATCACACACAAATTTTTTTCTTGTTTGACTTTAATTTTTATCATTTGAAAACCCAAAAAAACCGAAATTAATAAAAGAAAATTATTAACGCTTGATTATTAGCCACAATCAATGCTTTCGTTTCGTTTTTAAAAGTATATCGAAACTTTTAACTTCTGAGATGTATCTGTTACTACTAAATTCTGATTGTTGAGCAAGTAACAGCAGAACACCTAAACGACACTGTTTCAATGCCACATAGTATACACAAGCACTCTCACCCTCTTACGCATACAGAGACAGCTTTTTGTACAAATATCTAAATAATAAATAATAGCCGGTAAGAAGCACCACCATCAACTATATGACACACTCATAAAAAGTTTACTTTATCGAAAGCAAACTAGTCGCGCAAACATACAAACTAAGTAGGACATATAGAAATGTGTTTAGCGCCCAAAGTCAAGTCCATACGAACGTGAAAGACGTGAATGCGCTCGTACATCTGTATAAGTATATACAAGTAAGAGCGTAATGCTAAAACATTGAGGCAATTGAGAGCAGAAAATGCCGGTATATAGCGAGAGAATAAGTAGTACGATGGAGACAATGTGAATATGAAACACTTTAGCTTTAAAAATTCCGAAACTTCGTTTGAATGTATACAGCAACATAGTTAAAGAAATTTGTTATAGTACTCACAACTCATTTTGTTTTTTTTTTCTTCAATATTATAATCTCGCGCGCGCTCTCTACCTGTAGAGAGGCTTCACGCTGTTCTTCATGTTCTCATATTTACATTAAACGTACACAAACACTACTTTTCGTTTGCCCACCCTACAATTCTTCTTGGTCATAACCTTATTTTCACATATAGGTGACATTCCCTAGACGGTTAATCATTAAGCTATGAAACCATCGTAAACTTTTTAGAAAATCGATTTTTTGTTGACTTGATAAATTTTTTGAGCCTTTTAGGATATGAGCAAAAAATGCAATACTTAAAGACTAATACTATTGTAAAAGCCGTTAAAAAATTTTTTAGCAATCTTTTTGGAATGGCAGAAAAGGTGATAGAACAATAATATTTTAAGTACTAAAAAAATAGTTATTTTTGAAAAATACTAAAGAATAGCAACACCGCAGCCATTCTCGTGAGATATGTTTAACTTAAGGCTATCTAGGGCATATACTTTACTTGATCCAAATTTGAATAAAAAAAAAAAGTATTATATTTTTAATCTACACGCCTATATGTAGAGAATCACGTACGAGTTTGGGATTACTCCTATATTAATAAAAAAAATGTTTAAATCAACGTACCGAAAAGATTCTACATCTTTCTGTAGAAAATGTTGTTTTAAGATAGTGTAAAAAACTCGAAAAAAAAATCAAATTTGTTCGAGTTATGCTGTACGCTGATTTGAAAAATCGCGTTTCAAGATTTGATACGAAGTTTTACACGTGTCATTCTGGTATGAAAAATTTTATATTATTTTTTTGTATTAGCCGGCAATCCCAGAATCATAGAAAAGTCCTTTGGTGTTCAAATATTTCTCCTCATTCTCTTGCCTTGACGATTTATTGCTCGAAAATCTATGAAAGACAGATTCGAATATTTGCCACTTTACCTGCTGCGAAAGTCCGGAGAAAAAGGCAAAGAAATCTATAATTCAATTTAATGGCCGGATTCACATAATTAACTTCAAAAAATTCATTTTATGTTTTTAATTTTCTCGGCAAAAGTATTCGTAATCGCTAGAATCGCTATTAATACGATGTTAAAGATAGTCGGAAGATAATGATGTATCCAACTACTAGACGATCTGATCTTCAGAGACTAGAAATTCAAGCCTTACAATTCATTCACTTTGTAATCGCGAAAAAGTTTTTGCCCTATATGTGAACCCAAAGCCTACTTCGAGAACTCACTGAAGGCTATTACAGATGGTACTTATCAAACGTGCAATTTTCATATCACAAAATTTTCGCTAAAATTATTTGTGCAAAATATCTCTAAAAATCTCTAAACTTCAACTTTCCAGTTCTCTTCTCATTGTAAACAATTCAGTGATTTCACTTGATTTCCCATGAAAGGAAAAAGAGATTCCTTAACGATTCCCCTCTCTAAGCAACTTAAGTTCCGTACATAAAATGCGGTACAACTACCTGATGCTTCAATGTTAATTGAATTTAACAAAAAAGAATATGTGAACATACACAATCACACGTTATATTGACCATTTTTATTAAATCGTGTACATAGTTTTGATTATATTTGTTTAGTTAAAAATTTTTAATAATATGATATAATAATAATAAAAATAAAAACCTAACACACATGCATTCAATACAAGACAATGAATGAATTTTATTTAATAATCTTTTTCATAATTATTTTTTAGTAAGAATTCTTGTTGTATATAAAAAATGCTTTTACTCGTATGTTATTATTATTATCTGGCAAAGTTCAAGTTAAATATCATCGTTATTACAGAAACAATTATTCATAGCAAGTACACTTAAAAGAAATCATAAAATTATTGAAAAATAAAAATTATGTAGAAATTTCATCATCATTAAAATATAATAGTTTGTTTCTTACTGAAAAAGAATAACATTTGATGCAAAGAAAAATGAAATACTTTGCGCATGCAGTTGCAGAGAATAGACTTATACTTAATAAGATAGCATTACTCAAAAGTCAAGGCAATTAAAATTTCTTTGTATAAATTTTCTAAATGACGAAGTATGACTAAATAGTATGGGATTCAATTTTCCTGGCATTTTATTATTTTGTTATTGCATTTCGTTTTATTTTCTTTTCTTGTTATTGATTTATTAAATTTATTTCTATTGCTATTTGATGAAATGATGTTAAGCAGTAGTATGGTCTCTAGCCAAATATTTTCTCGAAACAAGTGTGACAATAGGGTTTATCGTTTTGCTCCTTGAATGTGCCTTTATTAAGTTGCTTCAGACAGAAAGCGCATACGAAATGCTCGGGATGGAATTTCTTGAACATGGCGGTTATACAGCGACCGGTAATCGGTTTCGAACAGCCGGCACACAATGAACCACGTTTGGCATGATAGTGAGTTTCACAATAAGGTAAACCTTCATGATCGAAAAATGAACCACCTTGGAAAGGTTGTCGACAATCCTGCAATGGAAAAAGTTTATTTAAAGTAAATTATTAATTTTTCGAATAATTTTATTAAAAAAACATTTTTGGTTTATTTTACATATTAAACATAATTATTTAAGTGCAATAAGAACCAAATTATATTTCGCTTAGATCGTATCCTTTTAGACTCGTTACTAACTTTTGTAAGATGAAAAAAGCTTTGATAAATTATTTTCCTTTAATATAATAGAGAGATCATCAAAGGTATCAAAAACTCAACTCGACTCAGCACGCACTTGAATAATATCTAGCTAAGTTGGCATTATCTTTTGTTCCCTTTTAAGACTATGATCTGTAAAACTTAAAGGAAACAAAATTTCTAGTAATGTCCTTTTACGGACTAGGACTAATTTCCAATGTTAACTGGAAAAAAGAAGAAATTCTTTGTTTTTTTAATCGACGCAACAACATTGTTGTTGATAATATCTTTCAGAGTTTTCGCTGGATTAGAACAGCTCATAACGCACTACATTCAACTGATTCCATTAAATAGTGTGATTTAGTCTTGTTGTCAACGTTAATGCTTCGTCCGAACATTATCAAAATTTTTTGGGCTTCCGATATGGTATAGTGTCCGCTTCTCATTACGATTTAATAGCAATTTCCTTGTAAACGAACTAAAAAAAACTAATGTTTGATATGGAGAAATCACATTTGAACAAATGCTCACGGGCAGGGCAACACTATCTCCTAAAAAAACTTTAAAAATTTTATGTGTATATGATAACAGGCAACGCGAACACTTTGTGCCCATTTTTCATTAGATGAAAGTAGCCGTACTACTTCTATCCAGTCATACTATAGCACGTTCGCAAAGTGACAATTTGTAGATAAATAAAATAAAAATTACAACATCTCTAAACTTAACAGTAAGCAACTGATTGAAAGTGAACCAAAGCTATCAAAGAATGCCATTATTATACAAAATCGTCATTTCGTCCAAGACAACAACATTTTGCTGGCTTGTAAAAATGCCCTTTATCATGGAAAATATTAAATCAAAATCATCAATACGTAAATGCTTTGCTCCGGAAATTTCGATAGTAAAGACGCTCTGTGCTATAATCGTCTAGTTGTTAGTAAAAGCAATGAGATTCTTTAACACATTGAAAAAGATTGATACATTATATGTTATTATGACGCTATGGAATTAAAAATTAACCAATTTTTGAACCATTTTCATAAAGCTGGATAGAAAAAGTGAAAAAATAAAGGCATGAATTTTGCTCCTCTAATATCGAGAATCAAACGAGACGAAACCGTGAAGAAGTTGATAACGAGCGATAAAAAGCGGCGGAACTGTAATTATCGAGCAATAAGGTATGAATTATTGTTAATAAATTCATTTAAGCTGTAAGAAAAATATGTTAACATTTCTGTAAAAAACCATGATGAAATTTCTTCCCTGTGCGCTTAGAATCACAATGCCTTGACGAGAAAAACGGAACAACATGATTATTTCAACGATCTTCCTTCGTTGCGGTTGGGGTATGCTACTTAAATTTTAAATTAATTTATTTACGTAAACTGAACGTCTATTCATCGTAAAAAAAATTATCTTTAATATTTACAAGAAATTTTAGAAAATTTAATCGTATTATTTGTTTTTAAATAGGTTGAGAAAACATTTTAATACTAAAAAAAAAAGAAAAGTTTATTTGTTTTACGTAAAAGAAAATCGGAATATATATCTATAAATTTTTACAGGCCAAAGCAAAGCCGAAATTGTGTTTTGATATATTTAAAGCGCAATTTTTCTAAAAATTTTATAAACAGCTCAAAACGACAGGCATAATGTTTCGTCTAATCTCTTCGCTACTTAGTTTGAGTGTCAGTAAGAGAATATTCTTGGCTTGGAAAAATTTTCTATTCACTTCGGAATGTTTAATATTGTTCTACACGTTACCTAGAAGAAGTCCTGCACATTCATGTGAAAAAATTTAAAATAAACATTTAAGTTTTTGAAGTTATCGAATTTTTTTGTTTAGCGCGTACCTTTAGTTGCTTATAAACTTAAGCGAACGAAAATCATTGTTTATGTTTGTAATAATCTATGACTACATTAGAATATTTATGACGCTTTTAATTATCTCGGCAAATTTTCAAGTAAACGATTTCAGATAGTTTCAAGTACTTTTGGCTAAAGAAACATCCCAAATTTTTTCACTGCAGTTCACTCATTGAGAACGCTAAAAATAGTACGAAACAATATAAAGAAAATTTGAATATATGGTTAATAAATGTTAATTTACGATCTATATTACAAAATTGGCAAAGAGCGAGCAAATGTTGTTAGTACAGTTCACTTTTCGTACATACAACCTGCAAAAATGCGCTACATTTGTCATTTCGTTTGCAACACTTATCTCTATGGATGAGAGATCTTACAAAATTGCATTATTCTTCTCAAATTGTAATTTTATGAAGTATATGTACAGTATTCTTCGACATCAACTCTGAAGTCCACTAAGCTACTTTCCATCCGTCTGTTCAACGTTGTTCACGGACATAAGAAAGTTAAATAGAGAGTTGGAGAGTTCCGATTTGATATAGACTATGCCTTTTATTGTAGGCCAATTCGTGTTGACAATGGACTAGAGGCGATCTATATTCCTTGCAGAATTATTTGGTTATCGTTTTAATTGCAAGCAAACAAATTATGCTCTTCTTAGTTTTACGGAAAATAAAATCAAAAATAATCAAGATCTGTTTACAATTCCATGTTAATTTTAAGTGTACAATATATTTTCTCTTATTTTCACTTTTTAGTGTACATGCAAATGTGCATTTCTTTTTAAAAAGGACTATTCTGAAAGTTATATACACCTTAATATGAAGCTTGGGTACCACTCTACCTCCGAATTGTCTACCTATCATTTCTACGTCAAGTAGATATATTGAAAATTAGAAACGTGGCATCAATTTCCTACTACACTTTTAGATGTTCTCAAAACCTAGCTATTACTTCTCCGCTCTGCAGATTGTATTGTCGGGCGACTTTATCGAAAAGTCATAAGACGTTACTGGCTTCTCTAAAGCAATCGCATTGCTAAGCACTATAAATTGCTTGTAAAATAGGCAGTTGAGTTGTTTTCGCTCATTTGGAAAGGTCAGAAGGGCGATATTCACATATTGATTCCATCATTTCAATTTCTCTCCATATATACTAAGATATGGAAATAATTAAAACCGTGTTTAATATCGGGTTAAATAAAATTTAGATTGCCGCATATGCCGAATACAACTTGCGTCACTGCACTAAGCTGTGTATAGTTTTCCCATTTGCTTTCAATAATTCACTATTTTCTTATGGTTTTTGGTTGATGTTCTATACTAAAATCTTTTAAATAGTCTACACCATTAATATTATTATAGACTACATACTATATGCTGTAGATAATATAGATCGCTAATTAGCTTAGGTTAGTCTAAAATGCAGTACAGTATGCTGAAATAAATGATATGCAAGGTATTACGTGCTCTGAGACAACCTGCGACTAATAACATTTCCGTGATCAATAGCAGCGTTCTCAAATCTGCGAATATTTTTAAGTGATAGGTCCATAAGAGATAAATTAAATAAAGATCAGATCAGCAATCCGAGTGGACTAATAATGTAAGTTTCCATTGCATTTCTTATCAAGATTTTAATAAGCTAGCTTCGGAGCGCCTTGATTGAACGAAACTATTTACACCACAATTTTTTTTAAACGAAATTTTAAAAGCTTCTTGCTCAGGTAGCAGCATTTCGAATATTTTTTAAGTTTTTCGGTCAATGCTATAAAATAAGTCGCAAAATGAACATTATCCCTTTCATCTTCCGGATAGCTCAAAAAAAAAAAACGGGAAACTTGAAGAATGAAGACGATTTTAAGGATGCGCCAATAATTTTTAGCTCTTGATTTTGGGTGGTGGAATAGGCTCAGAAATATTTAAATTAAATTTTACTTTATTTTTAAAAGCTTGCAACTTTGGAATTACCAAAAAAAAATGCCACCAGTTTAATTTGATTTGCCAAAAGCCAAGGGCTTATATTTCATATTTTATAACACGATATAAGTTCATGGAACACAAGTTTCTACAGTTCTAAAAAAAAAAAAGAAAAGATAATTTTCAAGAAATGTTTTAAAGAATATTATCGATAAATTGGATTAAGCACGAAAAAACTCGATCGTATAAAGGAATTTATAAGCTGCAAACTAGCAACGAGTTTATAGTCTGCCATATGAAGAGAAAAAGTTGACCTGTTGTACGATATTAGAAAAAAGGCAATAAAATGTCAACAATGTTTATTATTGTTACTCTTTTGCATACAAGATTAAATTAATCGTATAATAAGGAAGGTTTAGCTATTATAGCTTTACTGGCATAAACCCGAAAATAGCCGATCATTAGCCAAACAAGTAACAAATTTGTATTCGGTTGTGCCGAACCTTTTATATTCACCACCTTTTTGTTAACAAAAGAGGAAAAGAAGCTAAATTTTAATAAGTGGGCGTGGCAGATTTTTTCTATTTCTATGGAATACCGTGGAAATTTTTATTTTGCAGTCTATGAACACTGAGCAAAACAGACAGCAAACCGACGTGTTTTCACCTTATTTCGAATTGTAGGCTTGGTCTGCTATCGATGTGGCCCATATATGAAAAAACGTCCAATGTTTCTGTTAAATTTGAAGCCGATATTTTTTTTTTGTGGCTAGGAGAATGTTTACCGTACGCATTAGCATAGGTGAGCAGACAGATAGATGGACAGACGAATAGACGGATACGTCTAGCTGGATTCCGAATTTCATACTGATCAAGAATATATACATTTTATGTGGTTTCTGAGGCATCTTTCTTAATGTTACATACATTTCCGCAAAAAAATTAAATTTCAATATTCTATTATATCGAGTGGCCGAGCATGGTCGATCCTTTCTATTTTTGCACAGAGCGTGTGGGATAGCTAGCGCAAAATTTGTTGGAAACTTTTATAAATCTATCTACTATGGTTTATGAGTAATGAGCAAAAAATCCAGTTTTTCTTTGCTTCCGAAAGCAGAAATGTTCTGAGCCCACGTTATAATGTGAGCGCACCCTTTGACCGATTTGGCCCCTTTTCAATACCAACCTGCCTTCAAGAAAGGGTATGTTTATCACATACGTTACAAGATAGACGGACGGATGGATATGCTTAAATCCAATCTCAATTTGCTGCTGATCGAAAATATATAATCTTTGTGGGGTCTCTGAAGTTTCCTTCTGGGTGTTACAAATCAAATGCCAAAGTGAACAAAAACAAATGACAACTTTCTGTGCTGGGCATAAAAATAAATCAATCATAGACAAAGTATTAGCTACGAAATAGAGGTAATGTAGAAAAATTATCTGAGACAAAATTGACTATGTAAAGAAAAAATTAGCTACAATTGCTGTGCTACAATGGGCTGCCCCCATTGAAACCATTATAGAGAACTTTGCAGCATGTTAATGGTCTGCGTATTATAAACAATTAATCTCTTAATATTTTACATTCTTACAGCTAGTACTAGTAAATAGATAAGGGACCACCGCATATCATAGACTGTACATAAATTCTATTATAAATAATAAGTCTTGAATATTAGACTTAAATTAAATTTTTAATAAAATATCAATTTAAAATATTCGTATAAAAGAATAAGAGAATCTTTGTTGAATATTAATCATTAGAAATACAAAATTCTGCATAATATCAATTGAAACACAAAAGAATGCCATGATTTGCGTTAATATTCGAAAGGAAAATCAGTAATAATGACGGTCATCGTAAGCACGATGCGTTAATGTAAACAGAATGAGGAAAAGATATTTTTGACATGAATAGATGATATAATATAATGTAAATAAAAAAAAACTGATGATAACAACAACAAACACACCCACTATAGCTGAAAAGAAGTGGACGAACGCTCCTACTGAGAAAGGTAACAAGTTCGTTTATATACATGACCTTGATAGTTGATTCAAGGTCAAAGAAATTAAATTAGCACCGAATGACCTTCGTCTGCCACAGCCGATTTTGGTTGAACAACCAATAACCGACAGATGAATGGCTAAGAAAGAGCCTTGAGTGTAGTTTTATATATTTCGTTTTTTTTTTGTGTGTGTTTTTTTATTGTTATTATAATTATTAGTTTTATTTACAATTACAATATTATTTAATAAAAAACAAAAACAATAGAAATTTACAAATAAATAAATGTATACCTAAACGATCTTAACTTAATTGCAAAACTTTTCTTTGCTGTGCTAATTGTGTTTGTTGTTGTTGTTGTTGTTTCAGTTTCTTTGCTGACTAGAATAAAAGCATTGTGTTGTTGCAAAGCATTCAGAAAGTAAAAAGAGAATGAAAATTTAGAGGGGCAAACATCAGACCATCATAGCTGACTGTTTCTTGCTATTCCATACATAAAGGTCAACTTTGTTTTAAAAAGAAAAAACAAAATAAATTGACTCAAAATGTTTTGGAAGCAGAAGTCAGTTTAAAATTTGGACTATGGTAGTATAAAATCTTAACATATATATCCACATATTCTCTTTTTGAGTATAGTCATATCCACGCGAAGTTTGCTACTGTTGTTGGTAATGGTCGAAGAGGAAGATTTTTCAAAATAGATTTCTTTGGTATCCGCACTGAGCATATATTTTTTTAAATTCTGCGTTATACGTGGGTGTGTACGTCTGTTTATGGGTGAGTATGTGTGTGTGTATTTTTGTATTTGTGTGTACATATTTTTATTAATTTTTTATGTTGTTTATTTTCTTTTCAAATGCCACCCAAAATAGCTGCCGAATTTTATTAAACGTTCTTCAGCGTATGATCTTCTAATCAACTTTTTTTTTTTTTTTGCAAAATAAAAAATTTCGAAGAAAAACAAAAAACTATTTTGATTATTATTCCTCTTCATCCACACCTACACATGCAGGGCAAACTGGTTTGCCTTCCATGGCATAAAAAGATTTGCCTCGTACTGCCTTCTTGCAATCCTAAAAAATTAATTAATAAAAATCAATTAATATTAAAAATATATCGCCTGTCCGCAGAAAGAATTGATTCACAAAACTCAGAAGTAGGAAAACTTTTGAAAAATGAAATCACTTTCAATGACTTACCCTGCAGACAAAACAATCGGGATGCCATTGTGAGTTTAAAGCCGATATATAATTCTCCATTATGGCACGATTGCAGCCATTGCACTTGGGAGCAAACATTTCAAAGTAATCATTACGGCAATAGGGTTTGCCATCACGCTCGTGGAAACCATCTTCGCCAAACTGTTGGCCGCACTGAGCACAGAAAAAGTGCTCCGTATGCCAAGTCTTATCCAAAGCTGTGACACATTTCTATAAATGTCATGAATCGCATTATTAAAAATTAAGTATATAAAGATCGTTAGCCTACATCCAAAATAGCACCGTTACAGTATGCGCAACGGGGACTAAACAAATTGTGATAATCCGGTTCACAGTAAGGAAAACCATCACGTTCAAAGAAATTGCGAGTACCCAGTTCCTGATTGCAATGATTACATGTAAAATGCTCTGGATGCCAGGTTTTACCTAAGGCGGTAATCACTTGACCAACTATGGGTTTTTCGCAGGCACTGCAGCATCCCTTTTGCACGGTATTAACTCCTTGACGATTCATGTTAGCCTGTAAGCTTCCTAGCATAGAATCTAACTGATCCGGCTGATGATCTTCTACTACGGTCGTAGTTTCAGTAATGGTCTGAGTTAAATGTGAGGTGCCCTTGTTCGGCTTGGCGTAGTCCGTTACAGTTTGATGATAATGATTTGAACCGTTGTTTACCTTAAAGGAGAAAAAACACAAAATCAAAATTGATTGCTGAAGTAAATCCAAAAGTCCTACACAAATGTCTAAATATGTACATAGATCTTTTTCTTTTTAAACTACATTTCCACTATGAAGGCGAAAATATATATTTTGTCCCCATTGGCACAAAGTTGAGATTTTTTTTCTTACGCTTTTTTGTTGTTGGCTTGTTTGCTAAGAGCGATCCGCTACGTATGATGAAAATTCTTAAACTGAAAATAATTTTATATCTGCTGATCATAAAAACTTTGCTTGCTTTGCCGAAATTACGCGGTACGAGCGCGTCATCGCTCTTTTCCTTCCTCACTTCCGTACGAATCCGATTATATACGTTTTACACACATTTCCACACACAAAAAAAAAAAAGAATTCTTGTGCATCTTTGCACACGACGGCAACAACAATAACAATAGCAATAACGGCGACAACAACAACATGGACGAAGAAAAGAAGAAAATTTGCCTATGTTTGCCGCAAGAATACAGATACACACAATACCGCCGGCAACTCTCTACGTTTTATCGTTACTATCATGGCCAGAAGTGTAGAAATATATGTGTAAGAATGTTTGTATTACAAAAATAATAATTATTCCGTTTATATGAGTTGGTCTTGTTCTTCTTTTCAGTATGGATTTATCATAAATAACTACATAGACGGACGCATCTTGACTGAGGGCGAGAAGGAATGATCGCAGGGCTGGGAATTTGGTTCACAAAAACAACCAACAAATCACGAAAGATGCCACAATACACACATGGATGAATGCAATGCAACTAAAACTTTGTAACCCAATTAAATCAAATGGATGTTTTTTTTTTTTTTTTGTTTATTAGGATTCGGTTGGCTCTCTTCAAATACACAGGGACGGTAAAAATTGAATACGTAATTAAACTTATATTTATTTGTTTTACAATCATTTAATCGCAAAACATTGCCTTCTGCTTGAACCCAAAAACACAAACACACACACTCATAAAAATTCTAGCAGAAGGTATCAAATTTTTAGTCCGCTTTTATACATTAAAGCAAATACTGTACTTCATCCATATTTGTGAAGCTTCCTATTAGGATCCAAGTTAAAAAACAGAAAATAAACTCGACTTCCTTTAGTCATCTATTGTAAGTAGAGCACAGAAAGTAGAAAATGGATACGAGGAAAAATGTTTAAAAGTCCTGTAAATTATAAAGCGCCATAATCAACACGAAACTTGGTCGTAATCCCTATGCAAATTAATTATTTTCAAAAGTTATTTTTCTGATTTCAAGAGGAAATGTTCATTTTCGAATAATGTTTTCGTATTAATACAGCAGGCGAATATTTACAAGCTCATCCACGAAATCGTAGTTATGAACATAAATAACTATCCGGGAAAGCTGTTACTAAGTTCAAATTTTCTCTATTAATGACACACAATTATCATTCCATTTATATATAAAATGCCAAGTTTTCAATAAGAAAAATTTCTATTAACTACTGTAAGGGCCAAAGTTGCGCCCTCGTTTTGGTCCACACACTCTCCCTCCCTAGATTTCTTGCTTTTTATGAGATAAAAATTGCACAGTTACTGCCATCAGCAGTAACTCACAGCACGAACATAATTATTGTCAAAAGAGGAAACCCTGGTAAAGAGCGAACGCAGTTGGCAACGCCAACTGGAGAGAGAAACCAAAATGGGGAACGGTAAACGGATTCTCTTCCTTTTTGGTTATTGTCCGGCGACGAGAATAGTCGCAAGCAGCATATTTGGTCCGCAAACATCCGAAAGTCCGAGGGCTTCAAGGGCCAGGCAGTATCCTTGTACAATTGTTTCAGACTTAGACGGAAGGACGGATTATAATAAGATTTAGATTTGTATTATAGCAACTAAATGTAAATGAAACTGTGATGAGTTCGGAGTAGATAAAACGAATGGTTTTTTATTTTCGGATGGGAATTTATATAATATATTAGAAAATAGAACGCTTGGATCCCGCGAGCGGACTAGAAGGAAAAGAATCAATATTTCGGAAAAGGAAATATTGACGTAATTCTCATCCTCACACTACATATGCTGCCGCAATTCCCAACAATGTACTCTTCATTTTTGTATTACGGAGTTGAGTTTGAACTTCACTCGGATATATTCATACAATGGAAATCTGAACAGTTTTGGTTTATTTTGGTACCATAGGATTTACTTAACGTATTCAGAAAGCATATCAATCGTAAAAACACTTCTTTTGCAAAATTAGACTTTCTCATTGGCCTCATTCAGGATCGTAACGTTCGGTCCAATGCTTCTCTAATATTTCAATGTTTTTTTTTTGTAAATTAATTTGTCAAAACTCTCAAAGTAAGCTTCAATTTCCTCATCTTTGATCAAAATCATTTTGAGATTTGCACACAGGTAGTCATCGAAGGGGGCCAGATGTCTAAAGAATGCAACGGAATTGGTAGCAAATGCATGAAATTTTTCCATTGTAACCATCGACTTGCGAAATGAAATATTTTCTAGATGAAAACAAATTTTTTTTCTCGCTATTTAGGTCCTTTTTTCAATCTGCTTCTTCAATCTAATCAAAGGTGCCGAGTATAATATTCATTACTCATTATTCGTCCTTTTTTCAACTACAAAGATCATAATCTTACCGGTCGATTTTGGCGTTTTTGGCTTTCACTTAGTCCGTTCAATCCACCGGGCTATCGATTGAATTGTTAGTGTAGTGATGGCCTCACATCAATTTTCACACATAAAAAAATTCTTTCTATTGGCCTTAAAGAGCTCAAAACAGTGCTTTGAAAATAGAAAAAATAGCGGCATAAAAATTACTGTAACTCTAAAACAAATGGATCCTTTCAGGGTTGGAAATATCTAAAAGTAACTTGAGTTTTTTGTTAGAGACGACATCAAAGTATCAGTCCTGAATATTTTTATGGATCTGATGTATGATTTGCATGCAATCCCCAGGATTGACGATTATATAATGAATGAAATGAAAGTCTTTAGGAGAATAGTTTGAAACATATTAAATCTAAAATTATAACTAAATATTGTTATATGTGAGAGTACATTCAAGATATGAGATGAATGTACGAATTTTTAAGTATCGTTACGTGGACAAACCACCTAAGATATTTTTATCTTCATTTATAGGGCGGCCGATATGTGAGAATTAATTCTTCCAAACAAATTTGAAACGATTTTAAAGATCTTTATAATTTAATATGATACTATCTATATATTTCGAATTCATCGGCTTCTCGGAGGAAGTCCAATAACTTAAATTCTTATGTGAAAAAATCAAAATTCCTTTTTTTTGTGAATACACAAATTTTAAGAACAAACTAACGCACAATCGTAACAATCTCTATATAAACCAATATATAAATATTGTATAGATTTTCCGATGCGCAGTTCCGCATTCATTAACGAGAAAAAGGATGTTTATCTAAAAATAATAACATGCAAAAAAAGTGGAAATAAATTTTCCAATCAATTTAATTAATTAAAATACTTTAATTTTGTTTCTTTTAAAATTCGAAAGTAATGTTCGTTTCCACTGATTGATGTATTTGGACTGCTATTCATTAATAATGTGTGCATTAAAATTCATTAGCAGTAAATCCGACATGCCATTCAAGGTGGTTTTAAATAAATGTCAATCACATATACCACCAATGGCTAGTGTGTGCTCTGTACATCAATGCATGCATGCCAGTGAGGGTATATTAATAAACAACACCTACGTCAGATGCACAAGAATAGCGAAATTGATTTTTTCAAAAATTTTTGTCATATAAGGATTTTCACAAATTAAGGAAAATGAAAATTTTCTTTGCAGACGATTATATATATATATATATATATATATGTACATCTTAATTTAGAAATCTTATGAAAATAATTTTCAAATATATTTATGCTGGCACACGTTACTCTCTCCGCTTAAGTATATGCTTAAGAGCAACGCAATTAGATACAATGAACCAGATAAGACAACAGTCAACAAACTATTGGAAAAAACCCTTGATACACAAGGAAATTGTATCTTGAAACAGAATTATAAGATAGACCTTGTCATGTAATATTAATGTTAAGGATATAGAAGGCATCAGATAAAAACAGATAAGCCTCTCTTCTATTCTAATCTGCACATGATTGTTGCAAGAAAAAATTTTATTAATTAGAAGAAAAATCGCGTAGCAAAATAAGGTTAATTATTCACAAAAGAATTCATTCAGAATTTACGAGTAAGACCAACTTTAGAATAAGAAACTCAGAAGTTGAGAAAGAGTGAATGAAAATTTTCGATGCACACGATTGCCGACCTCTCTCAGGAATTTTATGGCAACTTTCTTCAAAAATATTAGAAAAGCTTGATATGTACTTTCGTCGTATATTTCGTTGCACTCATATCGCTGCTTTCTATAAAGTTATCCGTTAAAGGCTCTTCGCACAGGACTTTTTTTTTGAGATATGTCTTTCGCCACACTTAACTTTCACCTTTTATGCAGGATTTCCCACTAAAAGCATAATTTTGTCTTCAATAAGTCAGCTTTTTGAAAGGTTAAAATTATATGAACGAGAAATAAATTCAGTCTTTCAAAAATTTTTCAAGAAATAAGAACTCTGAAGAGCACGTAGCCCTCTTTGTTGTTATGGTCTAGCGTTATTCATAGGAGAAAAAGAAAAATGAAGTAAGAAGGAGTCCTAAAACTAAAGTTACATTGCTGGTAAATGCTATGTTTCAATGGGATCTTATCGGACAACATATACAAGTCTTCAACATAGAGATGACTGGTTCCCATCAGCATTCATTTTCGACCCGTTCCCTCTCTGCAAGGATATTATTATAATTTTTTCATTTCTTTTTACATCCACCACCGAAGGTGGTTTGATTTGTAACTACCAAAAGAAAACTGAGGAGGTTCTAAAAAGTATATATATTCTTGATCAGCATCAAATTTAGAATCGATTTAAACATGTCCGTCTGTGCGTCTATCTGTGTAACGTATGTGATAAACATACTCCTTGGCGCAAAAATGAAGATATTACCTTTAAATTTGGCAGAAACATTGGAAATTCTCGAACGCAAGTTAGTATCGAAAACGGGCCAAATCGGTCCAAGGACGCACCTACAGTACAACGAAGACCAAGAACACCTCTGCTTTTGGAAGCAAAAACAAAAATTGGAAACTACAAAAAAAAGAGTACAAAAATTTCCAGAAATGTTTGGCTAGCTATCCCGCATTCTCTCTGCGAAAATGGAAAGGATCCACCCCACCCACTTGATTTAGTAGAATATGGAAATTTAATTTTTTTTGTGAAAATGTTTGTAATATTAAGAAGGATTCTTCAGAAGCCCCGTAAAATGTATATATTCTTGAACAGTATGGAATTCGGAATCCACCTAGCCATATACGTTGGTACTTCTGTCCAACTGTCTGACTGCTTAACTATCTAATGTCGCCTAACACAATTCTTCAATATATCTACGCCTAGTGAATCACCGAAAACTGAAATTTTCCTATATTACGCCTCACTATCGCAAGAGATTCAAAAAAATAGCACTACAACGTCCAAACTTGTAATAATTTTCTCATAAGATATGAATTATTGCCATATAAAAGTTGATCATTTGTAAGCACTTTAAAAGAGGCTGAGGTTTCTTTCCATCCAAGTTTGGAATATTCGCTTATTATGCCAAAGTGCTATTTTTCACTCATTTTGTCAAGAAATATGAATGCTTTTCTACATATAACGACTTTTTCATGATATTATTTTATAGGTAGAATAGTAAAGATGGCTTGGTCCAATCCATTTCCAATAGCGTTCCTCCAAAGGCCAAAATATCACAATTTGTCAAATTTCATCAAAATATATGGAAAATTGCAAACTTTACTCTGAACTCAGGGTGCATGGATAGACATAAGACATATAAACACGTTTAAATCGATACAGAACTAATTTTGAATTGACTGATACATCTTTGTGGGTATAAACTTAATATGAAGCATATCACCCGATAAATTCCTAGAATCCCTAATAAAACTACAACTTTTAGACGACAGACAGTACTTTACTTATCAGAATAATCTCCCTTAGGAGTAAACTGTTCATTTCAAAGCTTGTCTAATATTTCTATACCTTTCTTAGAGAACGATTTGTTCAAGCTTTCAAAATAGAGTTTAGTTTCGGACCTCTTTGTTGGAATCATATCTCCTATCGGCGACATGTTGTTGTCGCTGGGAGCTACATAGTTAGAATACAGCGGATGTGAAAACAATTTGAAGAGCAATTCGTACAATTTACATTGTCGTGATGAAATAGCATTTTTATCCATTATTTTAAAAATGACAAAAGTAGCGTCACTAAATCAACTTTAATTTTTAATGCTTGAAATCTCAGAAAATTTTGACAGATTTCGTTTCAAACTTGGCACCGATTATATCTATATAACTCCTACGAACTTATTGAGTGATAAGTTAGAGATATTTACTTAAACAGAGAAAAGCTTACACTACTCTTACGAAGAAATGAAGATCTATTGTAAAACAATAGGGTAAATGCTACCTTTTCGTAAGTGTATTATTCCGAAGCAATCAATTAATTGATTTATAAATGTTTCATAACCTTATTAGCCAGTGCCTGGTTTGGTAGTAAGCAAACTAGAAAAAGAAAAAAATTTAGAAAAAGAAAAGCGAATGCTGTGTGCATGCAAGTGAACGACTTGTATAAACAAACAACGACTGCACTCATCAGCAAGTGGGAGTATAATGATATTATGAAGAGTCCAAAAAAGTAAAAATAAACACAAAATTCAACAGATGGCTTTCATAATACATGAAGTTCAACATCCATAACACATATACACGTTTTCCTAATAAATGCTGTTTACAATTTTCAAATATTATCATCAACAAGAGTAAAAAAAGGCAAGGGAAAGTAAATCAACCATCAGAACATTTTTGAAAATATTGTCTACAGTCGAAAAAGTACTGAGCTTTCATTTGATGGAAACTTATAAATTTATCATTCATTCAATCAATTTGTATACATAATATTTAAGATTAGCTGATGCTATCTTTATTGCTGGTAGGCTCAACATTTTTTGAACAAACTAATATTTAAAAATATTGCACGTAATTATAGTCTCAGTTCAATAAATAAGAGAATAAAAAGATAGGCATATATACATATATAAAATTTTGCTTAGGAAGCATCTTAGGCCTACTGAATGGTAATGAAAATCATTTAAAAATTAAAAAAAGAAAGACAGAAATTCGCCATTAAATGCAAATCATAATAAATAAATAAAAATCAAAGAAACAAGTTTAAATAAAAAGATTTATCATAAAAATAGATTAACATAACGTAACGATGTACTAAATGTATTTAATAAAGACCGTGGAATCATTTTCTTTTCTGTATTGCTAAAGAAGAAAGAAACATTTCTACTCTACTTGTTGCGTCTCATACATACATTTGGCCTGCGATGATCATGACAATTGGTGTGGCGCTGGTGGCCGTGTGCAATATTGTTTATATTTCTATTAATTCGTGTTTGTGTCGATATGTTTATCTGTTTAAGTTTTATATTCAATAACCGTTTGCAAAAAGAAAAAAGCCCATGAGGATGATTGTTTATATCGAGCATTAGGAGAGAGAACGCCTCTCTCTCCTATTAAAATGATTATTTTTACTAAAAAAATAAAAAAAAATCAAACAAAATCTGCTTTAATTTACTAAATTAACCGACCGAAGCCAAGTGTTAATAAAGTAAATGATGATTGTTTGACTTTTTCTTTTGTACAAAAAGGAATTAAAAATCCATAAAAAGTAAAAAAAAAAAAAAAAAGTAAATTCGTAATAAAATTAATTTATAGCCAGCAGTCGTAAGTCAAAAAGACTTTTAATCTTACGAAAAGCAAAGAGAAGGCGCAATGCTATCTCATAATTTTTTTTTCCACCCATCTTTTTTTTGTTCCAGAGGATAAAGGGGTCATTACTTACTACTTGTTTACGAGCTTTCCGTTTTCTAAAGCTCGTCAACCGATTGACTTGAGATTTCATAATTGTTTTCTCTATAATGAAAACGAGAAAGTTTTTAATTGGCTCACTTCAACAAATTTCAGAATCAATTTTAGACAAATTTATTTGAAAATAAAAAAATGTTGCATTTATAAATTAAAATTTTCAAAAAAAAAAAAAAAACGCAAATTCAATTTAAATTGAACCGATTGAGAATTGAAATATTACTTAAGAGATACAATCGATTCTCATACTATATGTTATGTTACGAATATTTGTTGAACTTTTACGGTGGAATATAAGTTCTATACTAACTAACCTCCAATAGACGAGCAGCATGGCTTGACAGTTGATATCATTGACCATATAGTGGCTTGAAAGATTTGCATTGACATTGCGTGACTGATGTTCAGAAAGAGAAAAGTGCTAGATAAGCTTTTACAGGCCAGTGATTGATAGCTTTAAGCATAAGGCAGTAAAACTACCACGGCCGTTAACCGCATAAACTCTCGATAGACCTGTATTCATTAATTAAATGGTTAACTAAAAAACCTCCGATATACTTTTAATTTAATGATCGGCCATAATAACTGACATAGAGGCACGAAACCATAAGAAATAAATCAATTTTTAATGTTTAGATTAGCGGAACGAAAAATGATAACCATCCACGTCTGAATGTCGACAGTGCTAAAATTACTTTACAAGCAGAGCCAAATAAAGTCGACCAGATAAAGTCGATGTTCGACAAAACTTCATCCTTTAAAGTAAATAATTCTAAAACCTTAATAGCCAAAAGAATGGTATCTAAAATTGATTTTAAATACTATTTACTAAGTCAGTTAAAAGTAAAAAACAAGTTTGTAAAAACTAAAAGCTCTATAATTTTAAGAAATTATAAGCGCAAGTGGCTGCACGAAGACACTTCGAACGTAATGATATGTACGATGAGGTACCATGTGCCTCATCTTATGCTTCTATTTCTAACAAACATAACAAAGTTAAGATAAGTTATTACATCTAAAAAACTAAAAAAAATTTATATTTTTAATCGTAATGAGAATCTTCGTATTTGAAAAGCAAAAATAAAGAATTTTCTTAACGCATTACCACAAACTGCATTAATTGCAGACATAGATTTCATTAAGAATCATCTCGTTAAAGAAGAATAGAAATTTGAACAATATGTCCATTTGGCTCGGAACTTCTAAAAGCTTTTCAGCAAATCATCATTAATTTTAATAGTAAACTATTGAAATTAAAAATAATTAACAAAAGTATCGCACAACAAAACTAATAATTATCATTTTTAATTATTTGTACTTATGTAAAAGATTTATTCACCTGTTTAGCCATAATTAAGCATAAATTAAATTAAATTAAATTTTCTTTTATTCTTAGAAGAAAATATATCGACGCTTAAGTTGTTCTGTTGTATTCAATTTAAAATTTAATAAACACAATCGCAGAAGAATTTTATATTTAATGTTTATTTTATAAATGCATGATGACATCTCATCTATTTAAAGAATTTATTGTTGCGTCCGTTATCAAGATAGCGCTAGCATGCTGGTTTTGTCATTTTATTTATAACGAACAGAAATTTGTACAATTATCGTGGTTAGTGGAATGATTCATTCTCATTCTCCCGAGTTCAATTCCAAGCTCAACCCCAATTCCGATCCCGATCGCTTTTCTCTTTCCTTCCATTTCGTTTGCTGCCTTTTTCTTTCTTTTTCTTTCCAATCCCAATTACAACATCTCATTAATAAATTCTTCCTCCAAATCACGCACAAACTCTTTAACAAAACCATCAGAAAACTTAACTGATTCTACATTTTTTAATATATTCTCACATCGTAATTTGTGGCACTAACACAGATCTTAGTTTAAAGTTGGTACTAAATAAATACGCTTATAAAAGTTAAAAACTTAAACTTCGGACCAGTATTCTGTAGTTAATTCTGCGATTGATATGAAAATGAACGCGATTTATTCAAAAAAAAATGCTTAACATAATTAAGAAAAGTAAACAACTTCGAAAAGAATGAATATTTCTAACTGTGTATACCGCTTAATAAACTATCGATTTCATTTTCATTTTGAAAGATGATAGAGACGATCTTAAAAATTGAGAAGTGCCTCCCAAGTGCTTAGTCTTTACAGGTTAAATGTTAGAATATTTTGCAATAGCGGATATTAAACATTCGTATCAGATGAGCGTAGTTTTTAATGTGTTTTGATTTTTGCTTTAATATCTTTATTTATATTTATGTGAAAATAAAAAAACAATTCATTAATTCAAAAAAAAAAAAGAACATCCTCTTGTTGTCAAAGTCATAAGCTCTAATATACAAAGATAAAATAATGTCTCAACGTTTATTGACAAATGTCTTTGCACCCCTCAGTCACAAGTTACCAGACTTCAGAATTTTTGTTGTTATTATTTTATTTGTGCCTTGCATATGAGGATCATATGCACTTTAAAATCTATTCATATATTTGGACTACCATACATATCGTGAAAATGTCTCTTAGCAGCACAATTTAAATGGTTTGGGAGAGATTCAAACCACTTTTAACAATAACTTGCTGGAGAATTCAGCGTTGCTTCCACTGTTGGGTCCCAATGACAATGGAATATACACCTGGCAACCGCGTAGCTAAGAAAAAGTTTCTTATAAAGACCTACTATCCGCTGGGCATTTTTCTACATCTAATTGAAAAGAAATATTCTAATAATAGAATTGAAAAGAAGGAATCAAAAAAAGTCGATTGTGGTCTTAAGTTTTAATATAATTAGAAAACTTTTATATCATAGCATAGCCAATGACAAGAACTTAAAACTATTGAAATCTTAAATACATTACTTAATATTATTTACAAAATATACAAATAATATTACATATTTTGTATTCCTTTAATAAGTTGTACGGACAGTATTAAACTAAACTATTTTAGAGTGAATTTTGAAAGATCGATATTAACATACTTTGTAAAAAAGAACCGAATAAGAATCTTAAATTTATTCTGCAAGGAATGTTGTTAACGAATCCGCTCAATGATGTAAATAACATTCTTACTACATATTAGCCATATACAATGGAACAAACAGACTGAATCCGCCGTTGACATCGTTTAATTGAAATGGTTACGTAAACTAAACTCTCAAAAAGGATTTAGGTGTATTAAGCAAAACTCAAGATCAAACGCTACGTGAAATTGTAATTAAACACTAGAGAAAATCAAAGAAATCAACAAGAAAAATTATATTCGACTGTGCAGACTCTTTAATAGAACTCTTAGCCGATATAATAAAAAATTAAAATTTAATTTTTATGTGAAAACCTTTCTCTATATTCAGGATGAATATTAAATTCTGAATCTATCTAAACAGATCCCTCGTCTAGCCTATACATCTGTCCATCTCCTCTTCATCTGTGTAAAATTCAGAAGGAAGCTTTATACATCCCATAAAATACATATATATTCTTGATCAAATCATCTTCATCAAATTTGGAATCCATAGGTATATTCAGTCACTCTGTCCACGTGTCTGCTAATCCGCTTATCTGTTTAAACGCTGTAGCAAACATTATCTTTTTCAATCTGGCAAAAACCTTGAAAGTCCTTGTACGCAGGTTAATACTGAAAATTGGCCAAATCGGACGCGTACTTTGCAGCTTGTTCTTTCTGCGGTTTTTGCTCGGTACTCATAAACTGCAACACATGCACAATAAAAATTCCAAAATGAACAAAATCACAGTTTTGTAGAATATAAAACTTTGGTCTTTTTCGAGTTTTTTATTTTTAAGATGATGGCGGCGGCGTTGGGTGTAAAAGACTCGCTAACAAACGAAATAACTTTCTTACTTGTTTAAATTTGTTTTTTCCCCCCGAGGAAGAAGCAAAGCCGAATACGCTCAAAAGGGAAAATTTCCAATGGAAAAGCAAGACACTTCAAAAAAGAAAAAATATTTTAGGCTTCAATAGATCGATCAGATTTAAACATTTTCTCTTAATAGTCATCTTGGAACGGGATGTCGTGTCATTCTAGAAATTAAACAACAATTAAACAATCAGGGCTTGAAAACTTGAACACTTCGAAGACGCTTACTAAACAAAATCTCTTTGCACAAAAAGTCCAAATCTATTCTTATTTACAAAGAAAATCAAATCAGAAAGTAAAAAAAAAAAAGAAAAAAAAGCAATAAGCAAATAATCGTAGTAGACAAAAAAGATGAAATTTTGAGGAATTGAACAATAAAATTGAAATAAGTGCAAGTCGCAGTACACTTACACGAGCTGTCACTTTTACCTTTTTTTTTTAAATATTTTTACTTAACATAAACAAAATTCTCTTTCATTTTCTAAACGAGCTTACTTATTAAATTTACCTTAAAGTCTGATAAAGAAGCCATCAAATCATCCAATTCTTTTGTGGCCGAAGAAGCATAAGACTGATGAATGGCATTATTTTGTATAAAATCCTTTTGTTTTATAATTTCTTCTCTAGATGATCTCACTGCAAAAAGTAAAATTTTGATTAGGCTTTAGATATTAATCATATTTATAATGACAATTTTAGAATAAAATTATACTTACATTCGGGAGCGCCAACGTTTTCCGTTTTAGTTTCGCGAACAGTAATGGTTACGTGACGACCAGGTGTTGGAGATTTACCACGCACTCTGTAAATGTCATAAGAGTAAAAAAAAAGGTAGGAAGAGATCTTAAAAATCATTCTTAGAATTAAAAATATTTACCCATTGGGAACGGCATACAGAGATGCATTGTCCATTTCATTTAATAAACTATCTACGGTTGGCCTTTCTTCGACCGAAGCGTAACTGTTATAGGTGTTATATTTGGAAGTTGGTTGAGTATGAAAGCCGCTTGGACCCGGTTCTGAAATTTGTAGAGAACACAATAAATCGATGAACAAAAGTAACAACACATTTAGAATTAAGAGCTTGAAAGAATAAAGTAGAGAATATTCTAAACTTTTGTCTCATTTTATGCAAAATCGTAGAAACCTGAGTGAAAATATTAAAAGGATTATCCTCAAGCTATATTTGATGGACTAACAAACATATCGTTAAGAATATAAACAAATATTAATACGACTCCCTCTACATTTTACTACTACTATAAACGATGACGGGGTTTTAAGCTTTTTCTTCTCAAGACAGAATTTTAATAATGTTCTATATTCTAAGCAGAAACTATATACTGAGATTAAATATATTTTTCTACATTCAATCTTCTCGACCCATTTTTAAGTGAGATGCTTGAAAAAATTTTGAAATTCGTTATAACTAAATTTATCAATTTCATTATCAAATTAAAAAAAAAATTTTTACAGGACGTTCTTTAGCTGGAATAACATAAATGCCACCACCGTTTACTAATATATTAAAGTTTATTAAATTTAGTTCTAAACTAGTATTTATTTAAGAAAAAAAATTCATAAAAATTTTAGACATTAAAGCTTTCTAAAAATACTCCTCAACGTATTTGAAAACTTGTCTCCAAAAATATGTGTAAAAGAAAAATAATAAATTCTATTAACCTTTTCTTTCATAAGTGGCTCCATTATATCTGGCACTGCTTAAATCTTCCAACAGAGAATCCAATTCAGATAAATTACTAGCGGTATTCAAAGGTCCATTAGAACAATTATAAGGCTGCCGTGGTATAGCTCCTTGATTATGAAATTGACTAGCTGGCGAAACTGAATTGGCATTCATGCCATTATAAGCTCCATGACCATGAGACGGTGAAACCGAAGTATGAGTCTCGGAATAGTGTTCCTGATAAACGGGCTGCAAAAGCAAGACAAGTTAAATTAACAAACACTCTTATTATTAGAACATTCATCTTTTACCTGAGCTGTATTGGCTGCTTTGCCTCTAAGGCTTCCGTAACCGGAAGAATCAACATAATTATTGTGATATTGGCTAGCAGTTGCTAATGGCACTTGTCTTTGCTGTTGAACACTTGCAAGATTTGCATTGTAATGAGGTTGCGGATGACCGGGCACACTGTTTTGTAAATCGGCCAGTAATGCATCTAAAAAAAATTACAATTATTATTTTATAATTATTTGTATGTTCAAACCCATAGTATAAAAAATTTGAGATAATATAATTTAAAAAAAAAAATCGCAAACTAAATTGAGTTTATTTTTCATTCTTAAAAGATGTGAAACAAATAGGGCATAGTATCAAAAATTTTGAATAATAATTCGGAAGAAAATCGCAAACTAAATTGGATTTATTGCTCTTTCCTAAAGGATGTTAAATAAATATTCCTCTTATCGTAACTAGCGCAGCTCTTGTTATCAAATATTACGTTATTTTATTTAATTATAGAACACAATCCGAAAAGTGCAATTGCGAAATGAGAAATTTTAGTTTTATAATAAAATATTAAGAAAGTTTCCCTTAGTTCCGCCGTCATAAGTCACAAGGCATTTTTTGTTTTCGGTTTACGGGACTTAGGGAGTAACTTAGGCACCCGTAAAAGAATGTTTCAAATGCCTATTAGCTGCCTGATTACTTTCTCAATATTTTCAACCTCAGCTGCAGAAATATATCGCTACCGCTTTTTCGAAGAGACGATGTCATCTATCAAGCTGTAACTTATCCATGTGAAAGTAGTATTTAAGTTTTCGTAACGGTACAGATGTACGCTGCAGTGTGTCCAACATAGATTTTAAGAGTTTTGAATAAGTCGACCTCTACGCCATTAAAAGCATCAATTGTCGGATGCGTAAATGTACTTTCTTCTTTCGAAGGAATGTGCCGCTTGATAGTGACCGCACAAAACGCGACATCATAATTTCAAAACAAGTGAAAACAACATACTAAACTCACTACACTACTTTGCCTAACACAATTCATTTACTTTCGTGTAAAAATATACTGTAAATTATACCTCGTTTTCATATAAAGGCGTGTTTTTCATGGGAGCCCTTGCAAAAAGTGGAACCTAAGTCTTGAATTGACGTCGTCCAAATTTAGCAAATTTAATATTTTTGTCAAAGATCCTATTCCGCTAGTATTTTTGCTGAAAAGTGCTACAAATTGGACTTTATTTTGAAGTTCAAAAAAATGACCTACATGTCCCAAATCCAGCAAAGTTAGTTTCTATGTAAAATTACTATTGGGAACTCATTTGTAGCATAAAATATTAAATTTTAGACCTTTTTCTATCATAAAAAGGCTTACTTTTCATAGGAACTGTTGTGTGAGAGGTGATTCAAAAAGTTCCCATTTGATTCAAACTTTTCATACTTTCTCCCGTTTTTTGTCGAAAAATATTGGATGTTGAAATTTTTTTCATATTAAAACTTCTCAAATGGTGTCTTACTTGGGGATTAGTTATATAAGTGGTCTGATCATATTCTTTTTGAATATCGTTCGTTCTGGGACCAAAGCAATTCAGTATACAAAATTTCCCGCTGATTGAATAGCCTAATACATGGGTAGACATCAGACTGTCAGATAGGCAGACAAGTATAAATCGATTCGAAAAATGATTCTGAATAAACCAGCACAATAAAAGGTAAGTATATCTTAAACCCTTCCGGCCAAGGTTAATATATCCTCTATAACAAGTGGTGTAGGGCATAAAGGTCATAAATGGTGTGTAAAGCCAAATATAGGTGGAACCCGCTTTCGGCGATTAGATTGATGTAGTGAGCAGCTGCATTGAACTGCGATACACTATCAGCCAACTTGTATTTTTCGTATATTCGGTCTTCTGCAAGCAACGAATTATTGGATGTCTGAGCAGCGTTTGAATTCTTATGAGAAGGTCCAAAAAATAAATGCTTACCTAGGTACCATCAAAAGATCGATTATTCTGTCCGCATGAACTTCATCTTCTCTGAGGCGGATGAGAAAAAGTCAGTAACTAGCGGTGAACAATACTTTGATTAAAATAACCTTTACCACCTCTCTCGAGGAAACAAGGGTCGTCTTCTTTCATAAAAAGCCCATAATGATTCATTTTTAAATCTAATACATGCAGTTTTGATTAACTTGAAATGTTATGTCTGGATTTGTTCACTGTACGCAGTTCATTTTTGAAAGACTCGAAAGTAAAAACTCGTGAATACAGATAAGTAATTGGAGTAACATTGAAAGAGAGATATTGAGACTTTCAGCAATAACTTAGCACCTATAGCAGAAGAGAGTCTCAACTCGGAGGCAAATAAGTATCAAAGCGTTATAAAAGATAAGCATCGGTATGGTTCGGCTCGAGGCAAATAAGTTCCAAAGCCTTATAAAAGATAAGCACCGGTATGGTTGACGAGTTAAATTGGTCGAAAAAAAAGAAACAAAAATAGGACAAATGATTTTCAAATTTTTGCATGAGCGGTTTGAAGTAAGAAAATGTATCCAAAAATACGTAGCTCTTTTATCTCACGTCTCTTTTCAGATGTCTTCAATATTTAATAGAAAAAAAATAATAATAATAAACTACACTTGAATACTATTATTTATGAAAGCAATCAACACGATCTCAATATCCCACAATTAATGCTGTACTTGATTTTAGAAACGTCATCAGCAGCAACTTACCGAGACGTCTTTCAAAATCGCCCACTTTAAAAGAATCATTCATTTGGCTATGAAATGATGTTGACAAAAGTTTCGATGACATTTTTCAAAAACAATGTTTTTTTTTTTTGGTTAATTTATTTATGTTTTTGTTTACTTTCTTTTTTTTTTTTGCTTTTATTTTTTCTTTGGTTTTATGCAAATATTATTTCCTGCTTGAGAAAATCGCGCGTATACACTTTAACACTTACTGGTTTGTTAAGCACGAGTGAGTATATTGCGCGCCGATTTATTTGTTAACGGTTCGATAAGCAAAACATAAATGGATTCGTATTGCGCTTTGAATTAAAATAAATAGAAAACTTATGCAAACACTATAAAGCACGAAAAAAAAAATAGTAGAAGTACTGTGCGCTCAAGTTAAAGGGCATTAATCAAAGATGAAAAAGAAATTGAATGAATGAAATAAGGGCAAGTCAGCCACGCCAAAAAGGCGACGGCTACGGTAAATATAACATTTATTTTATATTTTTGAAATGTTCAAAATCGATATATAAATATGTTTGTACTGTTGTTGTGTGAAAACCTCGAAAGGTTTTTTTTCAATCCAAAATCAACTTAAGGTGAGAGTGAGAAAAGAAAAAATTAGAGCACGAAATGGAACTGTATACAAAATACATCATGATCTCCCACTGTAAGAATTCCACAGAACAAGTAAGAAAGTTGTATTTGGCTTAAGTCGAATCTTTGACTGCTTGCAACTTAAAGAAAAAAAAGATTTTTTAAAACTACTTCACAGACTCTTAAACAAAACCATTTCCAAGTTAAACTTTCGAATAGATTCAGTATTGTGGACTTATATCGTACATGTATCTTAAGGGGGAACATTATTTTGTAAATTTTCCTAAAATCATTTATATCATGTTAACTGATATTTCAAGAAGGATGTCCCAAAAGCTTTTGTCAGATAAGGGAATGATTTATGCGTTCCAAAAAACGACGTTTTTTTTTTTTTTTAAGTGAAGTCACGTTGCTGTTTTGTGGGCAAATTCAGTTCGCTCGATTTCGGTTTTTGATAGTAAAACACGTTAGCTTAATAGCTTGGAAAGGTAGCTTATGTAATTCCCTTCATTTTGAATACGAAAAAACAATATTTTTAACAAAACCCTAACGCTCTTTATTCTCCAGACAGTAGATTAGAAGCATTTTTTTTTTTAAATTGAAATTTAATTTAGTTTAGTGCCGCGTGCAGCGGATTTTTTTAAATAAAGATGCCTCGCAAGGTTGCCTAGATATTCTTAATATTTCTTCTTAATATTTTCCAAAAACATTTTTTTTCTAAATACTTAGTAGCCTCCTCAAATATTAGTATACTGTAAATGCTCTGTCGATCCAACAGAAAAATTGTCTTTTTCAGACTGTTTTTTTATGAAAATTTTGAAATTTTAGTTTTCACTCTCTTTGGCGATAAATTAATAAATTTGCCAGCATTCAAAAAAATTCACTCTCTGTCTATAAATCAATGATGAAAGTGAAATTTTCGAGTCAGTTTGGCGATGATGATTATTTCTCCGTTTCTACTTCAAGACGACCGTGATCAAGCATTAAAATAAGCCACAAAGGCACCTGCAACAATCGAAAGAATGCTTGACGAATCAATTTGAAATTTGATACAGTCCGATATCAGATCAAGTTTTTGTCTATTTAGCCTTTAAATAAAAAAAAATCATAAATTTATTAAACATTAGATCGATATGTAGACCAAGTTAAAACATGCTGCTAAACATTATAGATCGATATTTAATTTTCACTTAACAATTTTCTTTATATTTCGTAGTGTAACAAACAAATGATATAATTTAGTATATTCAAAAACAAAATCTATATATATCTATATATATATATATATATATAAATTTGAAATTGAAATTATTGTGTGTTGTCATTGCAGCTACTTGCTATAGTTTTTAGTCTAACAATGCTACGCATTCACACATACATAGATGTGTCTACATGTAGACGCTTTTACAATTATGATTTAATATAATTTTGAATTTTTGATAAAATTACGATCGAATGTCGTGGAAATAATAAAGAAAAAACAAAAAAAAAAAGAAAATAATAATTTTTTATTAAAGAAAACATTAGATATTCGACTAATGTTTACCATGTAACGGTCGTTTGTAACTTATGGCCCAATTTGCAAGAGTGAGACGAATAAATCGCGTCTAATATAATATGTACATATATACGTACACACAAAAACATGCAACACCTGTATTGATGTTTGATTATGTGTGCATTTCCGTTTGTATTCTCGTTGGCAAATATTTATATAGATATGTAAAAAAGCCTCCAATGCCAACAACAGACACATACCCAGCAAACCATTAACGGCAACAAACCTACGTTTTTTTTTCTTTTTTTGCTTACATCATTTATGAATATTTTCATATCTAACGATAGGCCACGCGGAAAGTCTAATGCATAACATAAGTAATTCTTATAATCACAAGGGATTTACTGTAAATTTATTATTAAAGTCAGTTATTTTAAGATGAAAGATAAAGTGATATTTTAGCGATTGACGTGCACATATATGTTTATTAATTACAATAAAAAAAGAAAAAAAATTATTAACGTTCTTGTTTTGGTTAAAATGCAAAATTTCCTTAGTTGTTTTTACTGCAAAAATCAACCTCTATTGTACCGGTAGAATGCAAAACAACAACAATGTATTCTCTATAATCAATAAACGTCTAAATTTTTCTTCTTATAAAGGGCGAAATGTTTATAGAATTTTGATGGTTTCAGGTTGGCTTTAATTGTACGCAGATACTAAAAACATTTAATATTTGAACGAAAGCCGCTGGAAAATATCTTCACAAGTAACTAGCATACATTTTTAAAACGACATTTTCAATTTAAATATATTTACTTGTTAATCCTCTTAACGGATAATAACGTGTAAAAGGGACCAAGCAACAAAGTTAAGAAGAAAAATAATAACTTCAACCAAAATGTATAAAATCACCGAAACGCGTGAAAAAGGCTATGGATAAAAGGAAATCAAAAAGACGATCTTTTAATATTTGCTTAAGATTACAAATTATTTAGGGGCCAAATAAAATCTGGCTCATAATGTGAGCACAAGAGGAAAAATCAATTGTAAATTACCTGCCATTTTACCAGATAAGTAAAGTCGAGTTAATTCAGACCTAAATGCAAAGTGATAGTTCGAAAAAACATATATATATCTTGAGTTAACATATCACTCAGTAAGTTCGTAGGATGACATATATATATATATATATATATATATATATATGTATAAGCCTTTAAGCTAATTATATCAAACTTTCTTAGTTTTCCGACCATTAGTTTACAAGTTAAGGTTGTTTTGGTTGTGCTATTTTTATAATTTTCAAAACAAAAAAATGTGTATTTCCTGTGTTGATAAAACTTTATTTTCTAATAAGAAAAACTACCATATAAGCCAAGAATCGGCTTAAAAAGTCTTATAACAAATCTTATGCATTGCAAACAATAATTCGTCAATGTTTTGCTAACTTTAAGCGAGATCCCACGGAATGTGATACTGATGGCTTCGGTCGCCCGAATTCGGTAGTTGTTCTAGAAAACATAAAAATTTGCATAAAATTTATTTTGGAAGAACGGAAGGAAGATGAAATTGTACAATGTTAATGATGATAATGTTAATGATATCAAAAAAAAAATTGAATATTTGCCCATGAGAAAGTTCGTTTCGAAACAAGCACCGTGTTTAATCAAAGACAATAACTTGTTAATGATTCTGAACGTTGTTAGGAGCTGCTTAGAAAATTTCGTCTAATTTTACTGCGCTTTTATTTGAAAAGGATGTTTTCATGTGGTACGTGATAATGGATGAAACATAGAGTCATTAGTACACTTCAGAGTCAAATCGGCAAATCAGTCGGTAAAAGCTGTCTAAAGCTACCAAAAGATCAAAAGTTGGTTGGACGTTTGTGACGGTCATAGCATAATATTTACTGGCTACCTTGTAAAGGGAAAAAGGATCAATAGTGAATATAACATAAGATTATTAGTGCGTTCAGAATGACAAAGTTGCAAAAACAAAAAAAAAAAAAACGTCCCCAACCGTAAAAATAGAGTTGGAGAAAGCCGGTTTAATTCCTTAATAATTCCTTATAAGAACATAAGTCACTGAACAAAGTGTCCAGCTTATCTGATAAATCAAAACCACATCCGGAAATGAATCATTTAACTTTTTAATATACGTGCAGCATGATGATGCCTCCCGCGTTATACGATAAGATGTGTTTCGATGACAAAGAGATATAGTCGGTCTCATCATCTCAGAGATAACATTAATCATCTTAGAGATCATTGACTTAACTATAGAACGAATAATTCTTCAATTAAACATTAATTGATAAAAGTGGTTATCAAGACCATGTTAAGTGGTCGGATTAAAAATGCTTTTATTGCAATGCACAAAAAGAAATAAAAAATTAATTGACAACAATAAGAACAGCAACAACAGCAACAGCAACAGCAGCAACAACAACAACAACAACAACAACAACAACAACAGCAACAACACTAATAACAAAACCAACAGAAACGCTTCAGACCCAATTGTTAGACATTAAATGCATATAAAGTGCAACTCAACCAGTAGCGCGTTTATGTCATTTGTGTAAGCATTGTCCATTGCGTGCTATTCCTTCGTCTCATTGTAATGCATGAGGAATTGATGATTGACAAGGGAGCATACAACACCAGTTATGAAGTGGCATAAAAAAAGTACAAACTAAATAAAATCAACATTTTGATTTCATTATAATTCCAAGAGCTTATGTTTATATTTAACTGTATATGTAGCTGTTTATGTTCATGTTTTCGTAAGTGTTCACATCACAACAACTGCCGAGTTGCTATTGTATGGATATTGATCGCTACAATAGTGTGGTGTGAAGTAGCAGGGGGTGTTGATACAACGATGAGGGAGCTGCCTCTAATTATGTTTACAGCTGATTGTCTGAAAACAATTTCTCATCTTAGGAGCGAGAGCGAATATATTTTAATCATTTATTTTTTCATTTTTTTTTTTTTGCCTCTTTATTCATTATTTTTTTTTTTTTTTATTTTTATCAAAAAATATTTTTTATTTTCCTCTAGACTTTGATCAAATCATATTTTCTTTGGAAAAAATTTTTTCTATGTTTTGCTTGTCACGATTGCGCTTTGATTTTACTTTGATGTATACTTTAGTTTATGTATATATTACGCGTTACCGTTCGTTAAATTTGTACGTAAGTAGTAAATCGTTGAATGAAATCTTATAGACAACTAATTGAACAGATGCTGATGTTGCAACAGCAAAGCGCCAAGACATTCAGATCAACAATCATTAAAAAATTTCTCACTCAATCCAAAGGCAGTGGGGACGAAAAACGCTCAAATGCAACAAAAGCGCTACTATCGGTATATGGTTCAGATACTTAACTTAATTCGTATGTTGTTGAATCCAATCAAGTAATAAATAGATTTAGAAATAAACATCTTATTCTTCTTTAGAAATATTAAATATTTCTTGCAATCGAAGACATTTTTTAAAACTTAAAACGAGAGGTAAACCGTTATTGTCAAGTCCGTATTAAATGATCGCTAAAGTTTATATTTCGATGCCTAAGTCGCTCTCGATGTTTATTACTATGCATATATAGAGTATATGGTATAGAGTAATATAAAGTAACTCTGCAAAATCTGAAACGCCAACGACCAGCATGCCGAAATTACTACAAAATTTAAATTCAGCAACAGATCTGTAAAGTCCTTAGACGTCTTGAGCAGCATGCGCTCTGCCATAAAACTATCGAAGTGTATTTCCTACACAGGCAGGTCTGGCTAAACTGTTGAATCATTTTTATGAATAGAATTGCGAACTGAAATTGTTCACGTGAAGTCGAAACTCCCAGTAAATGTGAGTCATTAAATCGCACTGATTACGTTCAGGCTCTCTACAAACCGGCCGTCGCTACTTTGAATTATTGAATTATTTAATAAGGTCTCCTGATGTGATCACTGCAATGCATTTCATGTCTTGCAGATGTTTCGCAAAGATTGAGTGTACGTCTTTAATTAGAGGAAGTAAAAGTAAAAGATGCTAGAAAAAGCAAAGAAGAACACAATAAACGAAGAATACCCTTGCAAGTAAGATTTTGGAAGGAACCTTTCATCTGAAGCAAGCACATAAATTTGTTAAAACGAGTTTAAATCTAAGGCTTAAACCCTCATTAACAGGTATGATATGACGAAGCACCATCTGCGTTCTTGATCAGTGCGATTGAGTTATTTCAACCAGGAATCGACGAGCGGACAGAAAGATGTAAGCAAATCCATGAAAAGGGCAAAAAACTAAATTGTGGGAACAGACATGCAAATACGCTTAGCATGACAGAGAGAGAGAAAGGCGAGAAATACAGGTAAAGGGACATGAACAAAGTCTTAGTAAAAGGGACAAACCGTGACAACATTTGAAAAACACTTTACAATGTCTCGCTATATAATATATATAAACTGAACGACAAATACGTCGTCAGAGAAAAACATTAAAACTAAACCATTTTTTGCCTTTTTTTGTGCGAGACCTTGCAAAAAAACAAAAAAACTTATTCGGAAATGGGCAGTTCCAAAAAAATTTGTGTTATTATTCAGCTCTTTGTTAAACTACGTGGTACCCTGTAAGTAACATCAACTACCAACGAGGCTTACATCTAAAACTTGAAATGCTGTTTCCGAGCGCTGCTTTTCTAATTAGCCACTGCCCAACGACAAATTCGTGCCTATTTTGACTTAAGGGCTTGGTTTTTCAAGAATTTTGATACGCTCAAGACAAAATTGATAGAATTTAATTCGGACAAAGAAATTAATTATTAATTTCTGTATCAAAGAAATTTGTGATAAAACTGTTTGATGTTTGCCCAGGAACTTTTTATTCAGCCTGTATATCTTTTATGGAGAGAATTTCGGCAAATTAAACTACACTTTCAAAAATACGTGTATTTATTTAAAAATATTTTATATCAAAAATGAAGATACATTTCAAGATATTAGTTGCGTTCCGTTAAAAAATCGAAAAGGTCGTTAAAATAAACGTCAATTCAGTACAATAAAATTGAAACAAAATGTACAATTCGAAACCCAAAGGGCCTTTCATGTAACTGCAACTAATAGATTTTAGTTTTTGCTTTTCTCATATATGCGAGTGGTCATAAGATGTTTCGAATAACAAACATTCGTATGAAACTTTTCGAGAACGTAAAACTGGTTTCATAAACCTCTAGCAAAATATAGTGCATTAGAAAGATAAGCCTTGACATCTGTTAGTAATGCAAAAACGCAAAAACAATCTCTAAAAACGCTGCTTTGGCCACATTAATACGAAATGATTTGAGTATTTTTGTCTCTATAATCTGCTCGAACTCTAACTCAATAATTCTCACAGCATTTACATAAGTAGAGAACACAGTCGATAATATATCAGCTGGTTTAACATATGCTTGAATGCTTGCTTGTTTTCAACGAAAAGTGTAATGGTGGCGATCATGAAGGGGTTGTTGTGTTCGCACTCGTGTACATACAAACTTTAGTTTGACACAATTTAAAAAATTGATGAATGCGTGAGTGAAGAGAACATCTGCGTGCGCTTTATTAATCTTCCAGCAGAGATAGAATGCGAGAATTGTTCTGCTCGAAATGTAAGGGTGATGTTTAATACAAAACAGAAAGAAACAAAAAACTTCATTTGTAACATTAACCAAAGTATGTTCAGTATATCATTCTGTTTGTAATCTATCTAAATATTTATTGTACACAAAAAAAGAGAACCTGCATTTGGGTTGTAGATTATATTTTATCGCCAAATTTATGCATTTTCTTTTGAACGTTTGTCTAAGTATGGTCTCTAATAACCGACCTAAACCGTACCCAGTGTTTTTTCTTTTTTTTTTTTGTTTACATATATATAATATCCTCTCAATTCGCATTGGCTGATGTTTTTATTGAATAAGTTATGATGAATCATTTGACTTTGACTAAATTTAGAATAAAAACAACAACTACTAAACTAGTGACAAGATTTCTTTATAGGCGCGAAATGCAAACGTACGTACGTTTTATGTTTTGGCAAACAAAACAGCCAAAGTCAATAATAAATGCAATGCTATAAATTTTCATTTAAAGCTAATGGTAACGTAAAGTAAGAATACGCTACGAACATATGTTACACAAAATTAGTACTTTTTCCTTAAAATGCATAACAATTAAAGTTAATACAATTGATAAAGTAAATACAATAAACCATTTATCGAAGAAATTTTTATAAATTTGTTAAGTGCATTATCCATCAACGCAAAATATGAAATCGGCATAAGTATATATTTTTCTGTTTCTTTTACACTGATTTTTCCGCTTTTTGGTAAATAACCTTCATCCAGAAAATTTATTTTTGTTGATTGTGAACATTTCTCAGCCAATGAATTCAAATTAGACAAAGGTAGACAAAATTCATCCTCACCTTACTCGAATTTTGTCAGGTGCGTTTCGCTTTTCGAGTTTAATATTGCTGACTCCACACACAATACCAAATATCTTATCTTATATTTGCGTAGCGCAGGCTCTTTGCTTCCAGAAAATTAATTTTTTATTATATATTATATATTATGTATTATGTATTATATATTATATATGATATATTATATATTATATATTATATATTATATATTATATATTATATATTATATATTATGTATTATGTATTATATATTATATATTATATATTATATATTATATATTATATATTATATATTATATATTACGTATTATATTCCTTATGATATATAAGGTCCAATTATATCTTTCTTTTGATCAACGCCTTTAATTTCCGTGTTATAAAAGACCTTAGAGAGTACTATAGAAGGCTGATCCTCTTATTCTCTACATCGTAGTTCCGAATTTAAGCGAACACCGTGAGAACCTCACAATTGCTCCGGTTTCAAGTTCACAGTTATGTTCAAGTTCACAGTTTTAAAGATTAAAATTTTTCATAAAAAGGATTTGTTCTTTCGAGGAACTGCTCCTAAAAATAGTTCGATACAACCAATTTTCAATACATTTCCCCTTTGAACCACAACATGTCAATGTAAATCAAAATATCTCTACGATTGTAACCTACAGGGTGAACAGAAATATACGGATGATTATCGGGCGGACGTTACAACGAATATGAATCCATCCATGCATCCTCACAAGTTTACTATACTTCGCCATTGGATCACATGTCGATCAGTAAAATTTCAACAAAATATCCCGAAGATTGCAATCTACAGAGTGGACACAAACCCATATGGATAATTATCGGACGTACGTACGTAACGAGGGATATAAATCCATTTAGAAAATGATTCATATTCATATTTCTGAATTGCTTTACGCTGTGGCGTAATCCCGCACAAGCTTAATATACTTCGTAGAAATAGTGTTCAAAGATAGAAAAAGTATATGAACGAAAGTTCATTCATTGAACGCGGATGATTTTCCCATAATTTCCATTCGGTAGAGAGTCAAATAAATTACTATTACAGCTTTCCTTCTTATTATTTCTTGCGTTGTCATCATTATAAGGTCGACCTTAGTTATTGAAATCATTTGAATTAATTAGAATAAATTTGAGATTTAAGTTTTGAATTATAAGAGAAAAGTTTTCAAAACAAAAATAATGTTTTGTTTATTGGCTTAATTGATGCTTTGAATCTTCTAAAAAAAAAAGCGAAAAAGTTTCATTATTTGAGAGGAATTTTGTCAAGGAATTTCGCCGTGGTCCAAAAAAAATTCGCGGGGAAGGGGAGGGGCCGGGTTTGGATCGAATGAAGGAAATTGCAGCTTAATGTTTTATTTGTTGGTTTCGAACTTCACTAACACAAAAAAACAAATACGTTCAGTGTAGTTCTATGTTGATGAGCGTAGAGTGGATAAGACACACAGAACAAATCGAAATCTTTTAATAAAATTTTGCCAAAAAATTGATAGTTTGGGATTTTCTTGTCGTTTCTTTCTTTTTCGTTACACATGAAGTGTTTAAGTGAAGATGCAAGTCCGGATAGTACGATAGTAAATTAAATATTTCGCTCTCGAAGACAAATACTTGAGAAACGGAATTTTTTTTTTTTTCAATTTCCTTTTATATCAATTTGTAATTTAGAAACCTTTTATAAGCATATCTTTACATCGTTTACTTCATATTCACTAAGGAAACTTCCATAGTACTATTTTTATCACAATTTCGGCCAGCTTTCTTAGGCCAACAAAACCAGGCCTTTTGAAAACTAGTCTGAATAAAAAATATTAATGAATGTTACAAAAAGTAATATAAAGCTAACACACTTTCGATAATGAGTTGATAGAATTTTTCTGAATAAAAATCACTTAAATTTTTATGTTTTTGTTGTAAGCAATCAGCATTGAACGGTGTCTTTGGGATGTTTACGTCACTTACTAGGAATAAAGAATTAGTTTTTAAGTAAGAATGTTAAGCGCGCACACTAAAACAAATTAAAACTGATTATTTTAATGACTTCTTACCTATCATTATAAAATAATTGGTTTCAGATAAAAGTCTATTTTTCAACCTTTTTACTTTAATGTTAAGAGAAAACTGAAATATTTATTAAAACACTTATATATCAAGTACTGGAGCTTACCTACCCAAGTGTAAAAAACATACGGAGTAAGTGTATATGTAAATATTTTTAATATACAAACGCATAAACATGGCTTATGGATAGATATGGAAGATGTTTTGAGTGGATAAACATTACATCGTAGAAAATTATTCCAACGAGATTTGTGTTAATTGCTTTACTTACAGTGACGAGAGAAACTAGTTAATGTAAAATGTTAACGCACATGCACTAAATTTGGTTTGGAACTTAAGCTTAAGATATCCATTAAGTAAAATGTTCTCAGCTTAGTAAGCTTAGCGATATCACTTTCACTCTACATTTCAAATTTCTTCTCTATAACTCTTCTGATTATTAAGGCAAATACATTGAAACTTATCATTTCTTTTTTTTCAAATTGTAATTTCGTGTTCTTAGCTAAGGAGAGGACGTCTTTCACGAATTTCGATATCGAATGTCAAATCTTAAATTAGTCGATATATATGTATATATATATAATATGTATGCAGCAAGTTTTATTTCTACCCTATCAAAGAATAACAACTATAACAATCTACTAAAAGAATGTTTCTCAAAGCATGGGCTGTATAATGTCTAATATGCTTCCTATAAAACAATTTACTCAACTTCTGTAGAAGCAAGATCAAAGTTCAAGTATTCGTTTTTTAAGTTTAAGCACAATGAAAGACAATGAAAAATAATTTTCGTTTTTTTTCTTCAAAATTTGCGTTTTACGAATCGTGCAAGATCGAGGATCTGTAGAGTACACAGCGGGTAAAGAGAGGAATAGCTGTACTAAGTTAATGTAATAAAACCATATAAGTTCCTACATCTTGTTAATTCAAGATCGCTAGCTGGAATTTTTAGAATTGCAGGCATTAAGGCAGAAACTGGGTCCTCAAATTAAGATTAGCACTGACGATCGAGGCATGCATTTGTCGCAAAAATATCTAATCTTGTTTTAGTAATGTTGCATTCAAAAGAAAATTTAAGACCATTTTAGAAACACATTTCTTTTTTTTTTTTTTTTAAATTAATTTATTGTACACCAAAATTATTAGATGGCTAATATTACAGATTAATAAATATCTAACAGGCCATGCGAAGTTAATTCCTTCTCACTGCTAAGTTTAATTATCTGGGAAAATATTGACATTTGTTCATAACAAAACTCGATTATTGTGAACATTTGTGGGTGTTTTCTATACAATAATTTTCTTCATCATACGTGAAATAAAAGAGTAATGAGAGCAAAATGAAAACAAAAAAGAAATTCTTTTAATTAAGCAACGCGTCGACGTTTACCGAAACTCGTGCTAAGAATATTTATAATAGAAACGAGAAAGAACTAGAACTGTATCGTAATATATATAAAAACTAATATCCCATCCATTCGTTATGAAAATCAATCAATAGCATTAGTGCCGCATTGCAAAGGCTTTACATAAATGATGACAAATTCATTCTCTTCCTTATCATTTTCAACTTTGCTTGTTTAGTTGTACTATTGAATGAAAATGACGTCATCATTTATAGTATTTCTTTTTCTTGTCGGATAAACATTAACTTAATAAACGCATACATCTGACTAAATGCTTTCTGCTTACATCAAAAAGTTTCAATATCAACCAGTTTCAAGCCAGCATTAATGAAAATGAAAAAATTAAACAATAATGCCAGGCACTCAACACTCTACAAATCAAAATAAATAAATGCAAATACTTGGTTTTTAAGAAATTTGTAAAATAAAATTTTCAATAACAAAAAAAAAAAATTGAAATTTTTTTTAAATTTCAAAAGGACTTTACTTGTTCTTACAATAGATTTCTAAAAATTTTAAAATAAATTTTAATGAATGACCTCTACTACGAGAACATTTACTTTATTCCATGTAATTGTCAAAATATCATGCAATATTTATTGGAATTTTGTTTTTGTTTTCAATTCTCCTTAAATTTGAATAAAGATAAAGTCGCAAACATATCCGGTAAACACTATTTTTTACAAATATTTTTATTTCAAATATTACTCACTGTTTTATTTTATATTTTTGCTTATTAAAACAATTTTTCTTTTCTTTTTTTTTTAAGTAAAAGGCTCCTATTGAAAATGTAAAGGTTTTCTAGCTGTCACAATGAAAGTAAAAGTTTTTTCACTCATTTATCTTAGTTCGCAATTGTTGCTGATATATTTTGAAAACGTGCGATGAAAATTATTCCCACATTCGCAGCAACTGCTTATACTTTTAAAATGAGTCTAAAAGTATGCTTTAAAAATTTTTTAAAGAAATTAAATACAAGTGAATTGCATTGAATGCTATTACTTTCTATATGCTATACTAAATGCGCAATAACTTAATACAATCACAAGATAATAAAATAGAAATCTTTTTCAATTGGATCTCACTATTATATCAAAAGAAAGCATTATCGATTATACAGCAGGGCTGGAGAATTGTTGTGTTAAAAAAAAATGTATTTTTAAGTCGCTAAAGCAGACCTTTTGTCATACATGTTTCCCTTCGTTTATATTATTATGTAAAATAATGCTATCCGTTAACAAGACATCCCATGCGGCGTTCCAATGATGTCATAAACTTTTTGAAGACATTGTTCAGTACGGAAGAAAGTCTTCTCTGCGAATTCCCCGTTGCAGTTTACAGGTACAATAAAATATCTAATCAACTTTTGGAAAACTAAATTTGAGGTCCATGTGAAGTCCGTATTTTTTCTCTTTTGACTAAATGTAAATCAAAAGCATGCATGGCTGTAGCGTTTTTATTCAAAATTCATTGTCTATCATACATAAACACATATTTTGTATAAAATGAATAACTTGTTCCGTAGGTGTTCATCGTTCATAGTTGAATAACCGCGTTGCTAGCACAATTATAAAGCAACCACCAAATTAACTCGTGTTATTGTCGGAAAACACTCCACTAGTAAATGATTTCACCACTATATTTCGAAATGGTTGAAAAACTTGAAAAATCTTAGCTAATATATCCAAGCTCAGTGAAATCATTTTTACGTTTAGAAAAAGTATCATGTCCCCTTACAAAATTATATTCTTCAGTAATTTGTATAAAAAGTAATACGCATTATCTAAGGTATCCACTAACTCAGAACAAGCTATAAGCGGCCAAGATGGATCATTTGTTATATCGAAATTTTGCTCACAAAATACAAAAATCAGGGCTTGATACGATATAAGTTTTAACTTTTCTCGGGACTTCTTATATAGACGAAGTGTAATCTAACTCTAAATTAACAGAGACAATTTAAATTTTGAAATCATTATCTTGAAATAACTTTAAAACACTTTTTGACACATTTGAGTTTAAAAAACGGTCCCATTCTAATCAAATTTTCCCTATTCGTTTAATTTTCTTAAGTAACTTTTGAAAAGTGTTAAAAATGAGAAATTTTTATGCCTCATACCACAAGTTAAGTTAAGTTTCTACGGAAAAAGGACTTATGATAAAATCCAACCTTTTATTATATCGATCAAGATTCTGAATCGATTTAAGTTTGTCTGTCCGTCTGTTGTCTGTACACTTTTTTTATTCAAGTTCTTGTTCGCAAATTTTGAGATATTTTCACGAATTTTGATGTATTGGCGTGTTCTGGACCAAGGGCAAAAGCTTTGGGTAGTGGATTGGATTGGAGGAGTTAATGTCATATTTTAGAAAAGTCTTCATATGAAAAAAAAGTGCAATTTTCAAAACTTCGTGACAAAAATCTGGATACTAATAGGTTGGCATACAAAATGATGTGAAAAATTTGAATCGAATCGGCCAATTTTTTTAATCGTCTTCCATATAAATATCATATAAATAATCGTTAATTAATTTAGACCTTATAGGTCAATTTTTTTAACTCCAAATACTATTTCATATAAAAAAAGACACTGCTAGAAGACTACTAGAAGACTTTACAAAAAACTGGGTATAATTTTTTGATTTTTTTGCTCAAGGAAATAAATGAAGAATTGTATTAGGCGAAGTGTCATAGGTTTTTTAAAGGTCGGCAATAATGCTTTCACTTGCTTTTATAGAACTGACTCTGTCACAGTAAATAGGATTCTTTTTTATGTGAAAACAGGCCGATGTAACAATTACGACGAAAATATTTAAAATATTGCGACTTGTAAGTGAAGTAACCGGATAGTCCTCAGACAAACCGGATAGCCCGCACAAACTTAATATAATCTACTTGTGCCAAAGATTGCGTAGAACACAAAAGATGATTTCCAAATTACACGGCTATGCTTTGTCTTAAAAGACTGCAACCCCTTCTGCGTCCATTGTCATTAGAAATTAAGATTTTATATTTAAATGCTAAGTGTAATTGTAGTAAAAATAGTGCAAAATTTGTCACAAGATTTCAAATGTCTCCTTATAACAAACAAGACAAAGCAAAGCTTCATCTAGGGCTAAAATTTAATTAATAATTCAAACATGAAATGAAATAATAATTAATATGGTACGAAACGTGCTTTAGTATATATCTAGCAGCGATTATGGTATCAAGGCGTTCCTCATTTAAAAGACTAAAGTGGAGCGCATCTCATAAGCTTGTGAATACATAATACTTAAAGTACTTCATATTGAGGTGATCTAATTAGATTATCATCATTAAAAAGAACTTAAGGTGTGATAAATAATGCTTGATATTCAAGTGAAAGACTGAATAGTAATATATTAGTAAGAATAATAAACAAAGATATCATTAAGAATTTTAATTGCTTTCAATTTCTTTTTTATTAGAATTCAAAAACTTTAATTTAAAAAAAAACATATATGTGGTCGTTAAGCTGTGGATGACTGGATTACCACATTGAAAGAAAGCATCACATTTACACATATCAAGAATTTCTTTATCAAAGACTTTGCTTCATAAAAGGCATTGCTTTATACGCGTGAATAAATGTGCGATTCTTTTAAAAACCTTAAAGTACTTTTGTTAATAGTTTACATAATATTTTTGAACTTACATCCTGGTTGTATTCCTTTAGATCTGATCGTTCGATAGGGTTGACGAGCGCCCGGATCAATTTTACCATACATGGTTCGATCCATTTTTCTTCAGTTATATTTTAAACGTTTATTTTAAACATTCTTACAATAATATAAATCAATTTGTTTTTCATTTTCTTGATATTAATTTTTTTTTTAAATTTATTTCTTCTTGTATTCCGAATTCTTCTTTTGAAAAAATGTCAAAGATACACTTCACACAAAGTATAACAAACGGTCCACAAATAAAGTTGAAATCGTCAAGATAATGCGAAATGATTTATTTAAATATTTTTTTTTTATATGCATATATATATATATGTGTATATATATAAATATATTTTTCATATTTAAATATTTTTTTTATATGCATATATATATATATGTGTATATATATAAATATATTTTTCATATTTAAATATTTTTTTTATATGCATATATATATATATGTGTATATATATAAATATATTTTTCATATTTAAATATTTTTTTTATATGCATATATATGTGTACATGTATATATATAATTTTTTTTATATTTAATAAAAAACTATAAAAAAAAACTATTTCAGTCATTTAACTGAAAACGAAATGACACCATTATTACTATGATATGACTGTGCTAGCTAGCTAGCGTGTATAAGCTTTTGTCATCATCTAAATCAACCGTTTTAATATTTAATATTTTAATAAACTTTTTATACTCTACAGACGAGCGTAGTAACTTTGTTACTTCGTTTGTTTTATGCCCTAAATAAACAAGCATTTCGATCAAATTTGATGTTCTTTTGATGTTCAAAATTTAGTTCGGCATTCGGTGCGTTATTCGAATTCTCAAATAGAGTAAAATTAAGACAGGAAATTAAAGTTGACCTATTCAGATTGTAAATTATCTCTCCAATGTGATCAAATTACTAAATTCTGCCAAATTTTTATATATAAGCTTGGGGAAAAAGAAATCCATCCAATCTTATATGAACTTCAGGACTTTATTTAACATTTCGAATTGGAAAATAATGGATTTCTTTTTCCCCAAACTAATGTTTATCTTGAGTGATGGGTATCAAGAATTCAACTTCAAACGAGTAGAAATTTCTTATTAGACTTTTTAGTGGTTTTTTTTTAACAAAATGAGATATTTTCTATTTAACCCATTGAAGGTCGTATTAATCTTCTCTAAATGAGTGCATCCTATTAGAATTCTCACTCATTTGCATAATTAAAATTTTTATAACGCTTAAGTCAAGTGTCCAACCTATCAAAAAATCATTATGTCGAAGACAACTTCTATTGCGCGAAATTGCTTTCGCTTACCGCGAGACGAAAAACTTGTTTGCAAAAGTTTCTTTCTTCATAAAAAATCTTTAATTGGCAATGAATTCGAAGAATATCAATTTCTTTAATTAAACAAATATGATCTTGTTACGAAAATCACAAACTAGTAAAAGGCAACTATAACAAATTTCATAAATCTAAGGGGTGGAAATTCCGTTGAATGTAGAACCTACGACGGTCATAAAAAGACTTATTAGCAGCTGGTAATAAAGGCAAAGATCAGCAAAGAATTTCTACGCAACCTGACATGAATGGGATTAATGAAACTACGAATTCAGGTTAAAAGCAGAAGGTATGCAGAGTTTGTGATATTCGTAGGGTTTATAAGCAGAGCATTTTGCTTAGAACACCAGAGTCGATTAAATATATTAGACAAGTAACCAAGTGTTGAAGAAATACTTACTTTGTAATAAGTTGAAAAATAATTGTGTTTGTAAATATTACTTCGTAAATAACCAAAATCTAAGCTTTTCGCGATCCAGAGACACGAACTGAGCCTTAAAGTTAAAGTACGGAAAGGCCCAATTTTCGTAACAATATCAAAAATTGTAACAATTTTGTACGAGAGTTCACTGTTTATCGCAACTTTTATAAAAATATTTAGATCATATCGAAATGATAACAGCAAAGATAACTAACACACCTTAATTAAACAAAAACTTTACTTTTTTTTAAATAACTTAACAAAGCGTATGAAATAGTCTTTTAAAAGGTGTAATATCTTACTAAAAGAATATATATATTTAATAAAGAATATTTATGAAGAACTGCTACAGTTTGTATTTATAGGATATAACAGGTGGACTGCAAAGTTTATAGGCTGACACATAGATGATGCTACTAGTATTAAACTCATATGATTTTTAGTTAGCCCTAACCTTCAAAAGCTACCTGTATAAATTTGATAGCTAATGCACTATTAGTATGCGAGTTGTAGCATTTTTAGTGAAGCAACTTTTGTTAGTTTGAAAAAATTGAATTTCGTGTGTTAATAAAGCATTGCTTTCTGGCGAAAAAAATACTATCGAAGCCAAGACTTGGCTTGATAAACATTATTCGGACTTTGCATCCGGAAAATCAACCATGGAGAAGTGGTTTGCTAAATTTAAACGAAGCGAAATGAGCACCGAGGACGATGCACGCAGTATACGCTCCCCAAAGAGGTTGTCACCGACGAAAACATCAAAAAAGTCCACAAAATAATTTCGGATAACCGTAAAGTGTAATTGATTCATATAGCTGAGACCCTAAAGATATCAAAGGAACGTGTTGGACATATCGTGAATGAATATTTGGATATGCGAAAGCTATGTTGAAAGTGTTGATGAATGTTTGAAACTGTTCAATCGTAATAAACCCGAATTTTTGCGTCGATATGTGCCAATCGACGAAATATGGCTCCATCATTTCACACCGGAATCCAATCGACAGTCAGCTGAGTGGACCGCACGTGATGAACCGACTATTTTGAGGCTTAAGATAAATCGTACTATAAAAAGGGTATCGAAAAATATTATGACCGCAATAATCGTTATATTGACCTCGAAGGCAACTATATTGAATAATAAAAGCAAATTCTATCAAAAAAAAAAGAATTTTTCTATGTTAGCTTACAAACTTTTCTGCCCACCTGATAAGACTATGAGTGCCTAGGAAATTTGTATCGGCATGAGATGATTGCTAACCGATTTAGATAAGTCGCATGAGCTCTTTGTTTCGATTATCGTCCACTATTACACGATCTCACGATCTTTATCGGCAGACACAGATAAAGTTCGAAAATGGATGTGATATGTGCAAGAAATGTGTACAATTTTATTTAAATTTATTTAAATATCAAAAATTGGTGCAAATGTTAATCAATATTTTTGATATTGTTACGAAATTGCCTCTTTGGGTTTTTACTTTTAAGGCTCAGTTCGTATCTCTGAATCGCGAAAAGCTTAGATTTTGGTTATGTACAATTTTCTTCATTTATTCCAAGTATTTACAAACAATTATTTTACAATTTATTACAAAGTAAGTATTTCTTCAACACTTGGTTA